>CANNZV010000349.1:0-309754 GCA_947561585.1 Caprella mutica | reverse complement strand
TACCTCAGCAGGACAAAGGGGTGATGATCCCTATTCTGCAAGTGGAACAACTGTAATGTATAATGTTGGAAAAATTTTAAAAGCAGGTGGAGCCCCTACTTCAGGTAATGGTGGCGATGCCAATAATAGAGCTTACACTATCGATATCAATAATGAGACTCCTATTGTAAATCAAGTAGGAGATTTAGCTTTTTCTCGAAATCTTCAAAGTAGTGTGGTACTGCCTACAGGAGAGGTTGTGGTAATTGGTGGAATCCCTAAAGGGAATTTTTTCTCTGATGTAGATTCAAGGTTAAATGCTGAACTTTGGAATCCTTCAACTGGAAACTGGACAACGATGGCTGCCATGGATGTTCCTAGAAATTATCACAGTATCGCTTTGCTTTTAGCTGATGGAAGAGTCTTATCATCTGGAGGAGGGCTATGTGGTTCTTGTCCTGAAAATCATCCTGATGCACAAATATTTTCACCTCCATATCTTTTTAGTGCAAATGGAAATTTAGCAATTAGGCCTACTATTAATTCAGTTCCATCCTCGACTAATTACAACTCATTAATAAATGTATCCACTAATGCGTCTATTAGCTCTTTTGCTTTGGTTCGTAATTCGGGGATGACGCACAGTACTAATAATGATCAGAGACGTATTCCACTTTCATTCAATTCCATTGGAGGGAATAACTATCAGTTAAATATTCCAAATCGTAATATTCTTCCTCCTGGAAGTTATATGTTATTTGCTATGAATAACAATGGAGTTCCTAGTATTGCTAAATTTATCCAAATTGGTGAGGATGTTCACTCCACTACACAACAAGGAAATCTTAACTTAGGAGGAAGTGGATTATCTGCAACTTATTTTAATAACATTAACCTTACGGCTCCTGTTTTAGAAAGGTTAGATGCTGATGTCAATTTTAATTGGGGAACAGGTTCTCCTGATAATAGTGTAGGTGCTGAAACTTTTTCAGCAAGATGGGAAGGAGGCATTGAGGTACCAAGAAGTGGGGGTTATACTTTTTATACCAATTCCGACGATGGTATTCGACTTTGGGTAAATGATAAACTAATCATTGACAACTGGACGGATCATGGCCCTACAGAAGATGTAGGTGAAATTGTTTTGGAACCTAATATTCGATACAATTTCAAGATGGAATATTATGAAAATGGTGGTGGAGCAGTTATGGAATTGAGATGGTCAGGTCCAGGAATAAATAAAAAAATCATCCCGACCCAATTTCTATTCCCTCCTGAACAATGTGGAGTTGTAGCTTCTTCCGATGGTTGTAGTATTACAATAAGTGGAATAACTGATGCTGTCAATAATATTAAAATTTTCAACCCTGGATTTAATGGAACTGCTTGGTCATGTAACCCTTGGCAAGGAAATCCTTGTTCCGAAACGGAAGTTATTAATGGGTTACCGAATGGCATTTATCCGATTAGTGTTTATACAGAGGATAATAGTAATTCCGAAATATGTAATTATGTAGAACTCCTTACCATAAATTGTACTACTGGCGATCCATGTGCGAACCAAGGAGGCGATTCTGACAATGATGGTGTTTGTAATAATCAAGATTGTCAACCTAATAATCCTACATTTCCTGCAACACCAAATACTCCTTGTAACGATGGAAATCCAAATACTGAAAATGATCTCGTTACCGCTGACGGTTGTGGGTGTGCGGGTACTCCAATTGGAGGAGGAGGTTGTGGAATCACAGCAACAAGCAATGGTTGTAACATTATAATTACAGGAATCACAGATGCTATCAATAATATCAAAATATTTAACCCTGGGTATAATGGAACAGCTTGGTCATGCAATCCTTGGCAAGGAAATGTATGTACTTCGACTGAAACTATTACAGGATTGCCAGATGGTATTTATCCTCTAAGCGTGTACACCTTAGATGGAAATGGTCAAGAAATTTGTAATTTTGGAATCCAGTTAACAATTTCATGTACAGGTGGTAATCCTTGTGATGGTCTAGGAGGTGATAGCGATGGAGATGGCATTTGCAACAATAATGACAACTGTCCTAACAACGCAAATCCAAACCAAACAGATAGTGATGGTAATGGGATTGGGGATGTTTGTGATACTCCAACAGGTGGATGTGGTTCAACTACAAATTTAGCATTGAATAAAAACACAAGTCAATCAAGTACACTTTCCGCAGGAGGAATAACAGGTAGCTCCTCTAAAGCAGTTGATGGAAATACCAATGGAACATTCTTCACCAATCCTCCAAGTGCTTCTTCAGTTATCGCAACTAATAATGAATTCCAAGCATGGTGGGAAGTAGATTTAGGTGCTATTTATGAAATAGAACAAATTAAAGTTTTTAACCGAACAGATGGTTCTGATAAAACTAAATCTTGTTACATCTTAGTTTCTGACACCCCCTTCTCTGGTAGTTTGGCAAATGCTCGAAATCAAGCAGATGCTGAAGTTTATGAACCTGTTGCTCCAAACTCTCCAAGTACTTATAACATGAATACGACAGGAAGGTATGTAAGAATTCAGCATGATGTGAGTGGTTATTTAGTTTTGGGCGAGGCGCAAGTATTAGGATGTTCTCCTGCTAACAATTTAATTGTTCCAAATCTTGTTAATTTTTCAGTTGAGAAAAACATACGGCAATCAGAAATTGAATGGTTTATGATGGAAGATACTGAGGTAGATTATTATGAAGTAGAAGTTTCTCGGGATGGAATTCAGTTTGAGATATTGGAAGAAAAAATTGCTACGAAAATAAATTCACCTCGTAATTATCATGTTACAGATTTCAATCCAACAAATGGTGATAACTTTTATCGCTTAAAAATAGTCTACGAAGATGAGTCTTATTTCTATTCAAATATTCGACAAGTTAATTATAATATTGATTTTGGAAATGTTTTACTTTATCCAAATCCAACTAGTAATATCATCAATGTTACTTTAAAAGATTTTGCAGGAAAGAAAGGACTAGTTAGAGTATACAATAGTTTTGGACATTTGATCATGGAGAAAAATTATCTATCCATTCCTTTTATACCTATGAGAATAAATACAAGCCAGTTTAATGGAGGAATGTATATTTTGACAGTAGATGTAGAAAATCATCGCAAGATTACCAAACGATTTATTGTTAGTCGATTGTAATTCTTTTACGGCAAGAGGGCTGATTGAATTATCCCAAATTTTAAACAACTTATTTTAAAATTTGGGATAATTCAATCAACCCTCTTGTTGTAAATTTTATATAGAACTAGTTATCGCATCTTCTTTTTTTCCTTTACTTAAATAATAAAAGAACACGGGCAAAACCAAAAGATTAGTAACGATCGCTGTAACTAACTCTGCCTGAACAATACCTTTTACATCTCCCGTCCTTGTCCAATAATAAGCCAATCCTAAATGTAGACATACAAAAACAATACTATGGAGTACCATGAAAATTGGTTTATTGATACTTATAAATCCAATCACCGCCATTCTTGGCAAAATAAAAACAATTAAAATAACAGCTCCCATTGCTAAGAAATAAATCAAATCAGGGAAAAGTAAAATATCTACATTTTCAAAAAGGTTAATCAAAGTAGTAGGAATCGTAAACATTAAAATGGCTCCAATAATTTGTGCCAATGCAATCCATGCTGTTCCTGCCCAATAAATAGGGTAATACTCTTCCGTATTTTTATCCCGTAATGCATTTCCCAAATAAATAATAAATCCTCCTCCCAATCCTCTAGTCGTAATTATTATAACTCGCATGATTTGAGTATATACTGCAAAGATGACCAATGCTGAAGTGGATATGTCTAAAGCAATTTGATTCAATATCATTGCCGATACACTAAATATCGCTACGGTTAAAAATATAAGAAAAGTCATAATCGCATTTTTCTTAAATATTTGTAAAAATGAACGACTAAAAATAGTGGGATACGGAAATTGAAAATAGGCTTCTTTTCGAAGTGGCAACAAACTGAATAATACCCCCGCACTAAATACTCCCATGGTAGAGTATGCTAATCCTTCCGCTCCCCAAGTAAAAACTTGAGTGAATAGATAATCTAAAAATATATTGATGATAAGGATTGCAAAAATAATGGAAGTCCCTGCTTTTTGTTTTTCGAGGATCGTTAAAAATTGAATAGTGAGTGCAAAGAAAATTTGCATGGGAAAAGTCCATAAAATAACTTCCCAATAATTTCTAAATTCTATGGCAATCAAAGAATCCTTGGGCAATTTATTAACTCCTGCAACACGCTCGATTAAATCCGCTTGAAAAATGGCTAAGTACAAAAATATCAGAATACTAATTATGGCTAAAATAACACTAGCTGAAATTAATCTTTTGATATTCAATAATTCCTTTTCCTTGGATATCAAATCTGCTACCGCTGCCGCTAAACCAATTCCAATTCCTGTACTTAATCCCATAATGGGTAAAGTCAAAAACACCGCTTCATAAGTTTCTATTGAAACTCTAGTTGCAAAAAGACTATCTATAAAAATCAAAAGCGTTCCAGAAGCAGTAGCTAGAGTGAGCGGTAATGAAATTTTTCCGAGTTGCCAAAAGTGGTTTTTAAAGTTTTTCAAGTGTTGGGTTTAATGTGATTTATATTTTTCTTTACGGCTTTAAGTAACGCGACTCTCCTGAGTCGTGACGTTATTCGACAAATAAGTTCGTTCAAAATATTTTCAAAAATCTTGTCAATCGAATAACGTCACGACTCAGGAGAGTCGCGTTACTTAAAGCTGTGAAGGAAAGTCGTGTTACATACTCGCTCTACGACTTAACATATCCGCAGATTGTAATATTTTATTTTTTAATTTATAAGGGTAATCATCGGGTAATCCTTTTACGAATTCAGTTACTATACTTACTGCCTCGGGGCTTCGATGTCCATTTAGAATTGTAGAAGTCCATGCTTTTGGAAAAAATATTCCATTCGTTTTTTGAATTTCTCGAACTAGCTCAAGGCTTGGTAAAAGATATTTTCCTGAGGTACCTGCACGCAATGGATGGTGTAAATAATTTAATGCACGTTGTACCCAAGGTTCTTTTTGACGATTTTCTTTTGATTTTAATTTTTCGAAAAAAGCATCTCTAGTTCCTTCCTCATTTGACAATGCAGGAATGATAAATTCCATGGCAGTCTTTCGATCTGGATTGGAAATACGACTTAATTGATCTTCTAAAATATTTTTACTATCCTTAAAATCTCTTACTGCTAATTCATACGCTAATGTGGTATAATCATTTTCGGAAAGTTTTAAATCTTGAACAATCCGTGTTTTATTCCAAACTTCAAACAATACATTTACATCTTTTTCTGATTCAGCAATATTCACATAAGTATTATACAAACTCTTTTTTAAATCTCGGTTTTTTGTATTTTCCATCATATACCAAATATCTTTCGCTATGGTTGGAAAATAAAGTTGTCGTTCTTCTGCCGAAAAATATCCCCAATAGATTTCTTCTATATAATTTAATCGAGCCGACAATCCTAATATTTCATTTTCATAAGGTAGGCTTTTTGTCAGCGTCACCATCAAACTACGAGGTTTAATTTTTCCTCGTAGCATACTTTCATAGAGTGACTGCCATGCTACAAATTTGACAACATCATCTTCTATTTTATAAATACTATCCAATAAATATCTTTCACTCATTGTACCCAACTCAAAATATCCATAACCACTTTGAGAACCATTTGGTAAAATAAAATCAGGCTTTTCCATTCCCTTTAAAACATCAATATCCATTTCTATTCCATCAAGAATCACATTTTTACGTTCTATTTTATTCTTTTTTGAAAGAACAAATTCTGTTCGTTGTGACCAAATATTCCCACCTGAAGATTTATTTTCTAAGGATAACTTATAGCCTGCAATTGTATTGTTTTCAAACCTCCCACTACTTACTTTATAATGTGGCATCCCTGATTCTTTCACCCAAGCTTGGCTCCAAGTTTTTAAATCTAAGTCAACTTTTTTATCCAAAATATTAATCAAATCATCCCATGTTGCATTTCCAAAAGAATACGTTTTTAAATACTCCTGTAAACCTTCTTGCATTTTTTCTTTTCCCATCATCTCCTCTAATTGATTCATAACGATAGGAGCTTTTTGATAGATAATCCGCCCATACATCATACCTGCTTGATTCAAGTTATCCAATTTTTGTTGAATAGGATGTGTGCCTGCTGAACGATCTTCCCCATAAGCCGCAGGGTGATGCCGTGATACAAATCGAAGGTCGTGATTGATTTCTGGAAAATTAGGGTTGACCATTTTCGCAGCCATAAAATTCGCAAATACTTCTTTTAACCAAACATCATTAAACCAATCCATCGTCACCAAATCACCAAACCACATATGTGCCGTCTCATGTGCGATCAAAGAATTACGACTTAATTTCTGATTGACCGTTGCGCTTTCTTCTAAAAACAAAGATCGTTGTTTGTAAAAAATCGCACCTACATGTTCCATGCCTCCATATTGAAAAGCAGGTACTAAAACAAAATCAAATTTCTTAAATGGATAAGGAATTCCCGTATAGTTCTCTAACCAATCCAATGATTTTGCATGCAAATCAAAAACCGTATAAGCATTGTTATTCACTTTCTCTTCACTCGTTTCTCGATGATACATCGTCATTTTTCGACCATTAATGGTTTCTGTTATTTTTTGAAACTTACCTGCCGCAAAGGCAAAAAGATAAGTTGGAATCGGAGGAGTCTCCTCTGATGTAAAATATTTGGTAGAATCATAAACAGGTTTATTTTCATATAATGGATAGTTTGCACATACCTCCCATTCAAAAGGAATATGAAGTTCAAGCGTATACTTCGCTTTGATATTTGGTTGGTCAAAACATGGAAAGGCAGTCGAAGCTTTTGCGGGAACAAAAAGGGTGTATAAAAATTCTACATTTCGATTTAAAGCTTGTTCTCCTGCAATGAAATGAATGACAACCTCGTTTGCTCCTTTTTTCAGAAATTCTTTTGGAACTATGATATGTTCGCTTTCCACACGAGGAGGAATTTCTTTGCCATTTGCATTTACAACACTTACGGATTTTGCCTCATTTCTAAAATCAAAAACTAAATCAGAATCCGTATTTTTTAAATTTAGACTAATCGTATTGATTCCCGTAATTGGTTTTTCTAATTTATCAGGAATTGTAAAATTAATGTTATACTTTACATCTTCTATATTTGCTTTACGCTGATCTGCAAGAGTCTTTGAAATTCCAGTTTCAATCAATATCATCTGTTCTTTAGAATTTTCACATGAAAAAAAGTTGGAAGAAATAAATAGGACAATCAATAATAAAAAGAAAGGTCTCATTCGTTTTGGTTAAAATTAAAGATGAAATTTAATAGCAAAAATAAATATAAGTATATTATTCGTTTTATTATTTTGAACATTTAGGAACGATTAAAAAATAAATTAAAGCATTTTTTCATCTTAAACAGGCACAATGATTATGAGTTACTAGAAAGAAAGATATTCGGAATCGGAATTTGAGACCCACTTGCCCCTGTTGCAACAAATGGAACAGAGGCTGGAAAAAAATTAAATCGAAGAGTGGAGTTAGTTAAGAAATGATTTTTCACAACATATAAATCATTCGAAACATAATATTTTTACTTTTCATCGGAGGGTTAATGTCGCTCTTTTGGATCGGGTTAACTGACTTGGAATATTGTAAACTTATTCCAACATGCTTGTTTACAAAATAGGTGAGTTCAGTAATAAGGTCTGCAGAATTTTTCTTAAAATTTTGAGTAGTTGAAATATCTATTCCGTCCTTATCTATGACTTTAGAATTTATCAACCTACTGTAAGCCACTCCAAAAGTAAAATGTAATCGATGGTAGGATTCTTCATTTGGATCATCCATCCAATCCATAATATTAAGGGTAATTGGGATTTGCATATAATTTAATCGAATACTTTCAAATTGAATTCCTGCTACTTGATCTACACTTCGTTTACTTCCTTTTTGAGTAAATAAAACATCAGTTGCAACTCGAATGTATTTAGTAAAATCCACAGCTACACGGCCTCCAATATTTAACCCAAATTGATTAAATCCCTTTAAATCATCACCTGTTAATTTTGAGAAATTAATGCCTGTAATTATTCCTGCTTTAAAAGTTTGAGCAGAAGTTTTAGTGGAAAAAATAAAAAACAGAAATCCAAAGAGTAGTAATTTTAGTTGAAAATTCATATCGATTTTTTCTTAAAAGACAATTCAAAGAATTAAAACATCACATTTACATAAACAGAAAATGAGAAAAGATATTTTCTTTTAAGAAGTTGTTTTGAAGTTATTTAACCCAATTCAAATCTGATTTTTGATAAATATTATCTCCTCGCATTGACCTTTTTATTTTCCATAATTCTATTCCAACCTTTCTACTTTTACCAGGATTATCAGCTAAAAAATCTCTAAGATATTTATTGTATTCAAATTGAGGTTGAATTTCTTTTGGTTCTTTATTTGATTTTCTTTCCCTTTCAAATTGTTTCCATTGAGCAATGGCATCTTTAAGCGTTTTCCCCTCATTCGCTTTTATCCAATTCATAAATTTCACATTGAATTTAAATCTATCTCCGATTTGTTTTTTGAAAAAAATCCTGACTTGTTCTGAGTTTTTATAGCTATCAGTAATCATGGTATTTAAAGATAAAATTTCTCTGTTCCAATCAAATTTTGATTCTTTAGATTTTGATTTTGCCGTTATTTTTTGCTCACCTGTCCTTAAATAATGTTCTATTCGTTTTGCGATTTCTATTTTCTCTCCTCCCCTTTTCAGCCCTTCTTCTCTACAAAAATCGATTAGTTCTTCTTTTAACCAATAAAAATCTTTGAAATCATTTAAAGATATTCTGTTATTTAATTCTGGTCTTTTATCCATCATACTTTTTTAGATACTTGAAACCTTAACACCGTTTTTAATTTTTCTGGGGCAACTTTTCTAAAATCAGATAAATATATTTCTCTATGAATTTTTGACTCTCTTAAAAGGTTTTCCTCCTCTGCAAATTCTTCCATAATTTTAAAAGTTGCAGGCTCATCATCATAACTTCCGACATGCAACATTTGCACACATTTTCCTTCTTTTATTTTTTCAAATTTCACTTTACTCAAAAGTTTATTCGGCTTCTTTGTTTTTGTAAACTCAAGCATTTCTTTAAAAAATTGTTTAGTTACAAAATCAGGCTGCCGAATCATTAATTTAAAAACAAGATCATCCTTATTGAGCGTTCCCTTATAATTCTTTTTGGCTTCGTCATTAATATCCCATACTCCTTCAAGTGGATAAACCGTATAATCGTAATACCCTTTTGGTTTTACTTCTTGCTTTTTAGGTGTCATTTTTATGGCATAGGAAAGTGAATACAAAGCAACAATGTATTCTGCAAAAAAATCACTATTTGGATTTCCCTCTCCTTCTATGGTAAGGAATTGATAAGAAGGGATTGTGATTATTTCAGGTTTATTTTTAGGAAGGTAAATACTCTTTTCTTTTTTTCGCCATTCGTGTTTCATATTTTTCTTTTTGGATTTGTTAAAAAAATTTGAAACAAATATAAAATTGAGCTGTGACAACCCTATGTCAAGCCTGTTAGTTTTTTTGGAAAAAAAATAGGACAAAGGGAACAATCGAACGCTACGCTAAGGGATTTCGAAGGAAGAAGTTTGACGAATATCGGTGATTCTTTTTTCACAATTATTTCGTCAAACTTCTTCCTTCGAAATCCCTTAGCGTAGCGTTCAATTGTTCCCTTTGTCCTATTTTTTTCCAAAAAACTTATCGAATCAAAGTAACATCTCCTGATTCCACCGTCTCTTCATTCGATGCATTTCTTATTTTAAATATATATACATACACATCAGAAGGTGCAGCATTATCATTATGCGTTCCATCCCAACCATGATTCTCTCCACTACCTTCATACACTTTTTGTCCCCATCTATTGAAGATTTGAAGTGAAACAACTTCAGTCCCAGCTCCATTCGCTATAATTTCAAAAACATCATTAACGCCATCTCTATCAGGGGTAAATGCATTTGGAATTTCATATCCACAATCTACTGTCAAATCTTCGGTGACCGTCACTTCAAGAGTAGAAGTACAAGTTATATTTCCAAAAGTTTCAGTAACAATTAAAGAATAAGTACCCGCTCCACAAACAGTAGGTGTCAATGTTGTTTGCCCATCTTGAAGAACTCCTTCTCCTATGGAAGTCCATTCATATGTTCCTACAGCAGAACCCGTCGCATCAAGAGTAACACAAGGGACTTCGCAAGAAACAATATCAGGAGTTGCAATCATAATTTCAGGAACTACAAATGATAAGTCAGTTGTAACAATACTATCACATCCATTAGCAGCCGAAAAAGTATCGGTGTAAATACCTGGAGTAGTTTGCTCAGCACCTCCTACAAAAAACGAAGTCCCTTCACATGCAGAAACTGATTGCATTGATGTAGCAATTGGAATAAAAGATAAATCAGTTGTAACAATACTATCGCATCCATTAGCAGAAAGGAAAGTATCCATATAAATTCCTGCTGTTGTTTGATTTGCGCCACCTACAAAAATTGACTCTCCTTCACACAATGAAACGGCAACTGAACTCGAAGCAGTTGGAATAAATGACAAGTCAGTTATAACAATACTATCACAATTTGCAGCAGAAAGAAGTGTATCATTATAAATACCTGCTGTCGTTTGATTTGCACCTCCTACAAAAATTGACTGTCCTTCACATAATGTAATTGCAACTGAACTTGAAGTCGATGGAACAAAAGATAAATCAACTACCACTAAACTATCACAACCATCCACAGCCGTAAATACATCGGTATAAATTCCATCGGTAGTTTGATCTGCACCTTCTATAAAAAATGATTCTCCCTCACATAAAACCATCTCCATAGAATCTCGAGTATTTATAGGAAATTCATTATCGCCAGTACATACGTATTGTAAATTGATAGCTCCACCTGTTGATCCTGTAAATCCGCAGTACGCTAAATTGGAACCTCCAAATGAATTATTGATAACATCATAAACTCCAGTCAACTGAAGTACTCCGTCAAAAAACACTTGGTAAGTATTCGTGGAAGGCTCCCATGCAAATGTCACTTCATGATCGGCGCCATCTTCTATATTAGGAAGTACCTGTGGTCCAGAGAGTGGTGCATCCATAATACCATTAGCATTTACGGCAATGTGATCTTGAAAAGGATCGCCAAAATCAGTATTCTGCCAAGTATCAAATTCTATAATTAAAGAACTATCAATCCCTTGCGCACCTAGTCCTCCACCTGGAGTTCCGCAGGCTGTAGTTCCAGCTTGTGATGCTTGATAAACTAAAGTCAAACCGTCTGCTCCATTTCCATCATTTGAACCAAAATTCATTATTAAAGTATTGGTAAAAGGAACAGAAAAATCTGCTTGCTCAGGTAACCATACACATGATAATTGAGTATTGGCATTGGCAGTCATTTGAATACAAGAAGGTGCAAGATTGGTATTATAAAAGGCATCTCCCATTAAAATATACTCAGGAACGCTATAAAATGATTCTTCTGAAAGCCCATCCAAAACACCTGGAGAAGTCAAACTAAAATCGTAATCAATTCCTCCTGTTATTATATTTCCACTATTTTCATTTACCAAAACAACATAAACCATATTCATATTCACAGGTAAAGCACTCACAAATCCATCACCCGTTGACGATTCACATTCATCTGTAATAGTATTGTTATTTACAGGATGGGTATTAGCCAAACCTGTCACATCAAATCCCGCAGCATTTGGATTTGCAGATGCACCAGTACTTCTGATGGGTTGATTATTTACTATAAAATTACAAACGTTCGCATCGGGAGCGATTGGTCCCCATACTTGAATATCAATATTAGATGTTTCAAAGGCGCTTGCATTTTGAGCTAAAAATCCAAAATCACCATCTTGCTGCGCTTGAAAAACAAACCATGTATAATGGGCTGCTCCATTATCCGCCCAACAACCATCGTTTACACCTGCTTGGAAATAGGAAGAAACTGGTGAACTTTCTTGACTAACTGGAAAATTGGTAGGAAGATCATCACATCTATTTAGAAGATAAGCTTCTTCACAAAATGCAAGAGTCGTTTGTAAAGGTGGGCATTCCACATTTGTCATCTCAATATTAAAATCAGTACAGGCTGCATTACTAATGACTACAAATATTTGTTGAAAAGCGGAAACTTCTAAGTTCCGAATAAAGACACTATCGCCTGATATATTAAGTGCTTCACCAAAACAAAGTGTTGCGGTTTCAGGACAACCATCATAAACAGAAAGTCCCGTATTTATATCCACTCCTGATAAAACAAGATCAATACAACCATCACTAAATGGTGTATAAGTATAAACAAAATCTTCCCCATCCAAGATAGAGGTACCAGAATTACATGGTCCAGAATCCAAATCATCTCCTGATCCACAAGTCGTCATTCCTGTTGCACTAAATGGTAAATTTCCACCACCGATATCAACTACTTCTTGACATGGAAAAAGATCGGTAACACATGGAGTACTTGAGCAAGACCAATTCAATTCAAAACCAGCTTGTGTGACTGATCCGTCAGAAGTAAATTCCACCGTTATACAACTATTTCCTGCCTGCAAAGAAGTAGGTCCTCCATTTCCTGAAAATTCCCAAACGGGAGTTCCAACTGTTCCTATTCCTTCATAGAAATTTAGAAAGTCGAAACCACTTTCAATAGTAGTATTTACGATATCGATAGTGATACAACCAGTAGGGTCTGATGGACAAATTTCAAAGGTATTATTTTCGTTATTTTGATAAGCACCTGTTGGTCCTCCTGAGTCAAACAGTGTTCCTGTACAAGAACTAGAACCAGAATCTCCTCCTCCAATATTGAAAATTTGAATCGGTTCTTTTATACATAATTCAAAATCTCCCCAATTAGGAGTAGCTGTCGCCGACCAATCTTCAACTCTTAAAAAATAAGTAAAACCTGGAGTCAACCCAATTAAATCTATAGTCAAATCTGTTGCCCCTGTCATTGCCGATGCACATGCTATTTCATCCAATCCATCTACAATACAATCTCCTCTGTACACCGCAACTTGAGGTTGAGTTATACTTCCATTTGGGCCATCTATCCCAGTAAGACATAATTGAAAATCTACAATACTTCCATCCGCAGGAACTGAAAATGAAAACCACACATCATTGTCTGGCGCACCTGAATTAAAACAAGATGGAATATTAAAAGTAGGATTAGTGAAGACCACACTCCCAGTTGCATTTACATTATTAAAAGTATCAATAATCGGGCAAATGGGTGCTTCTCCTAAATCAATTAAAGTTATACATTCATCATTGGAAGGTTGTGCATAAACGGAAGAAAGACTGCAAGTCGCAATCAAAAGAAGTAGTAATATTTCTCTCATTTTAGTCAGAATTGAGTAGTGTAATTAAAGTTGGTATTTATGATGTCTCAGTTTTCGGAAAGGCAAATATAAAGAAGAAAAGTGGTCATTTAATAATAGTAGGACTTAAGGATGGTTTATGAAAAATATGTGTCAAAAATTGTAATAGCATTTTATCCAACTTTATTTAGAACACTTCAAAGTGAATTTAAATACTCCTTGGCTCTGCATTGAATAATAAACAAAATTCAGTTTTACTGAATAATTACTTGTTTTTCTATAAATAATTCAAACTGTTCCAACGCCTCAAGCATTTTTTTTCTTCCAAAACCTACTCTAAAAAATCCTTTGAAATCATAAAGTCCACCAGGTAACAACATTACCCCTTGTTCTTTCAAGGCCTTTTCTGCGAAAAGCATATCATCATTATCAAAGTTCATTTTCACAAAAGCGATAGGGCCAGCATTCGGTTTATACCAAGTGAACAAATCGGCATATTTATTAAAAAAGGTTTCGTAAGAAGGCAGGTTCTCTTTGATAATTTTAAGATTCCTTTCTAATATTTTCGATCTATTTCTAAGTGCAACACCTGCCAAAAACTCACTTGGGCCTGCATTGCATATCGTAGTATATTCTTTATAAATAGCTACTTTTTCAAGTATCGTTTTATTTTGACTTGCCAACCATCCTATCCTTAACCCAGGCAAACCATAAGCCTTTGACATTACACCTACAGAAACTCCATTTTCATATGCATCAGCAAAAGCTGGGATTCTAAAATCAGGATGATGTTCTAATTCTCTATATACTTCATCACAAAAAACAATAATATTATTTTTCCGAGCGATGTCTACGATGGCAAGTTGTTCCTCTTTTGAGAAATGAAAACCTGTAGGATTATGTGGTGTATTAAGAAAAATGGCTTTAGTCTTATTGGTCACCATTTTTTTTAATTCATCAATATCAAACATAGGTCTATTTTCTTCATATCTGACATTCCAATTCAATACTTTACATCCAATACTTTCAGGTACGGACTGCAGAGATTGATAACATGGTGATTGCACTATCACTTCATCCTGATCAGTAAGGTTTGATTGGGCAAATAAAAAAATAGGTTCTTGCGCTCCTGAACATACCAAGAGGTTATCCGTTTTTATATTGTTATAAATAGAAGAAATATCTCGTCTTAGTTCAGGATGTCCCTGAGTCTCTGTATAACCTAGCCATAAATTTTGAAATTTCTCTGCTGCTCCATCTTCCATAGAAAGTAAATCTTTGATTGTCATCGATTCACAATCAGAATTACATAGTGAGTACTTCGCTGAGAATTCATTGATGGTGTAATATCTTTCGAGCTTAAATGGTTTGATTTTCATGTGATAATTAATTTAGTCTACTCAAAAATGAAATGTTATTTTTTAGATTTAATTTTTGCGGCGGTTGCTAATTCGATATACGCAATGATAATAACTATAACAATTTCTAGTATGATATAGGTCCAACCTAAATAAGTTATTTTTTTATAATGATAAAATGCTAACCCTATCGAAATAAAGCAATACATTAAATTTATTATTGCAATAACTTTTAAATAAAAAGCAATGTTTTTCTCAATTTTCAAATAACAATAAAAATCATAAATTGCAAAAAGGCACGGTAAGAAAGCTAGAAAATAAAGTGTGTGTTTAGGAATACCAAAGATGCTTTCTAATTGAACTAAAACTACTCCTAACAAAAACGCTGATAGCAATGCCCCCATCCCATCTAATAAAAATAGTTGTTTAGGATTTGATGATAATTTATTAATTGTGTTGTGTAGCATCTGTTTATTTATTAATCATTTTTTTAATTTTCGATACCTAGTCTTATGCGTCAAGAAATGAGTTCTCATATTCCAATCGGACTTGTCTTCATTATTTTTAAAGAATGAAACAAAATATTTATAATCTCCATTATCCATAAAAAACCGATTGTCTTTGATCGATATCAGATTCATTCTAAAATCATTTTCTCTTACCATAAAAAAAGAATCACGTTCAAGTGTAATTTTAAGTGTATCTTTTTTATTCAACTCATTAGACTTGTTAAGCATTGATTATCAATTTGCTAGGCTGAGATGGTAGTTCCAAAGCCCTGCTGCTAAACCAATAATTCTATTTTGTAATTCTATTGTTTTTATTCGACATCTGTTTTTTAAAATGCGGTATATTTTCATTTTCCCAATGGCATGCTCCACGAAAATTCTTTCTCTACTTATCTTTCTATTATTCTCTTTTTGTGCTGGTGTCAATTCTGGGTTAGGATTTTTTTTTGACTTCCGTTTTTTTCGCTCTCCTAGTAACAATTCTTTTACATTATACACTTTTTTAAAACCTATAAATCCTAAATCCAATAATAGCTTCCTCTTACCAAACCAATCTTTTGACGGTGGAAACTCTTTTTTTAATATTCCAAAATCAACCTGACTACCATCATACAATTGACTGACATAATAAATCTTTGTATTCTTATCCGATAGAATTAATGCTATATTCGTATGCGTCTTTTTCTTTCCGCTATACTTAACTCGTTGATTATCATTGCCTTTTGGACGTTCTATCGGAGTTTCGGTACCATCAAAAATTATTTCTTCGGCTGACTCTGTATGCTTTTCAAATTCCTCTACACTTCCATAATGCCTTTTAGGCATCACTTTTTTTTTCTAACATCTCTTCTAATAATTTTGAAAATGCGTTAAAGTTATTCCATGCTGAAGCATTTGACATTTCAAATACCACACTCAAACTATCCCATGTTAAATCATTCTTCATTTGAAACAATACAAAAAACAACGCCTCTCCTAATGTCTTTAATTTGGGTATCTCAATGACATTTTCTTCTATATGTTCCTCATAGGTTTGACCATTTTTTGATTCGTAGTATTTTTCTAAATCTGATAATAATAGTTCAAATTCTTTTTTACTTTTTCCTGTTGAGGCTTTAAATTGACGGTCTGTTTTTATTTTTTGATATGCTATCATTTTTTTGCACAAATATCCTATTTTTCTGATAATCAATGCTTAACAAGTCTATTAAGATATACTCCTTGAAAATTAGAAGCCATTAATTGACCCAATCGACCTTTATTTTTATTTTTTAAATTATATTTTTTGCTTATTTGATTATAGACATTAATTGCATCGTTATAAAACCTTTGACAGCGAGTCAATTGATTTTTTATTGCAAGTATCCCATATTGGCTAACATAAGCTTTATACTTTGTTGAGGTCATATAAAAATCCAAAGCATCTTCCTTAATGATTCGATGATAAGTTAAATCTCCATATGAATTAATATTTTCTAATAAAAAAGGCCTAGTGACTTCGAGCACAAAAGTTGCCATTCTTTTATTGATTTCATCAATCCATTCTTTTGAAGCATAAAGTTCTTTTAAGTTGATTAGCAAGTCATCATTATACTTATTATCCGAAATGTTTAGTTGAATTAGATTTTGGAAAGCTTTATCATTTAATGTAAAACCTGAACTTTCTAGGATTAAATATGCGAGGTTCAAATTTTCAAGATAATCATCTTTCGTCAAAGAATCATTCATAACTAAATTGATAAGAGAATCTTTATTTCGTAAGGTTTCAATAATATTTCTGGTTTGATCAATATTATTTTCCAATTCTCCATAAACCCTTATGATATTATTATCAATCTGATTTTTATACTGATGGTGAGTATTTCGATTATTGATATACAAAGCTAGAAGGATGCCTATTACTATTAAAAAGATTTCGCCTATTCCATATAAGAGGTATCTTTTTGATTCCATTTTTTGAATTGAGTTAAATTTTAAAAATTTCATTTAAGTATTTATATGAAATTAAGCAAGTCACTACTTTACCCGATGATTTTTCAAAATGTCTCTACGAGACATTTTGAAAAATCATCGGGTAGAGTAGCAAGTCACCAAAGATAAAACTAAAACCATCTTTCCCAAAATCAAGAACTCTCCCCTAAAAAAATGAAAAGAAGTTCTTTCATTATTTTATCAAAATTTTAAATTAACTCTTCATCAAAAATAATTGGTCATTTTATAAACCATTTTGCATTTGATCGCATATACTTAGTGTAATTACTAATTTCCCTAAATATTCTAATTATATTTAGGGACTATATTTTTCACCTAAAAATTTTATTGATATGAAAAAGACTTTACTATTACTCATTTTTACATTTACTATTTCTGCCCTTAGCGCTCAAATTCTTCATAAAAGTTTTGGTAATGATGGATGGGCAATCCCTATGGATGCCAATCTAGACATTGATGTTAACGAAGATGGTACTACTGATTTTTACATTAATAATACTCCTGGAGAATTAGGGTTTGGAGCTATCTTCGCCATAGGATGTTTTACAAGTCCAGATGAATTTGCTTATAACAATATAAACACAAGAGAACTTACTCTTCATGAAGAAGGAGAATTAATCCAGTTAAATGGAGGAAATCTATATGACTATATTGATGATAATGGTGCTGCAGGTTATAGTTTAAATGGAGGACTTGCAGATGGTTGGATAGATCAAGAGGATGTTATCATTGGGTTCGCAATCATACAAGCCGATGGGTTTTTACATAATGGTTGGTTAAGAGTTGCAATCAATGTATCAACTCAAGAATTAATTATCAAAGAATGGGCATACACCGCTCTTGAAGAGACTGATACTGGTGGAATTTTAGCTGGCCTACTTGAGGGTGCAGATGGAACTACTAGCGTAAAACAGTTGGAAAATATTGACGCTATTTCCATTAGTCCAAATCCTGCAAATGATAGAGTTCAATTATCATATGATTATTCTGGCGACGAAAACTTAACCATTGTAATTCAAAATAATATTGGACAAGAAGTTTATAGAAATAATAATGCTAATGGAAATTCTAGCCTCAATATAAATACCAACAAGTGGGCAAATGGAATCTACTTTGTCCGTTTCGAAACAGAGCATGCGATTCATACTGAAAGACTTTCTGTAGCGAAATAATCTTTTTTAAATGTGTAGACTGTTTGATTGTTATTTCAATATTATTGGAAAACAATCAAACAGTCTCACCCATCAAGCAATCATTCTAATTCGATCTTCTCGTCTCATCATCATTTCCAAATTTCCTTTCCCTCACATTAATTTTATTGTTCCCAAAATCATATGTCATAGAAAGTCTTAAATATCTTCGACTGTAATTCATTCCGAAATTCACCTCTACTCCATTCACTTCTGAAAGAGAATTATTCAAACTACCTGTATCAAAAATGTCTTTGGCAAAAAGTGCAACTTTCAATTTTTTGTTCATAAAATTTTTCGAAACACCAATGTCCACACCATATCGCTGACCAGTAGAAGATAGCCCGCCATTTTGTTGAGGAACATAAAAACCATTCACTTGTAACTTTGTAGAGTTATTAATAAAAAAAGAATTATTGGAAGAACTATAAAGTCGGAATCCATTTTTTGGATCAGCATCAATAACTTCTTTATCAAACGTAGCGGTATATTTTGTTAGGAAAATCTGATTGCGACTCTCCCACCATTTTATTTTATTAAACATATAAATTGCTCCTACTCCAATCAAATAATCGTCAGAATAATTTCTTCGAATAATCGCCTGAACATTCGTTTCATCATCTGCGCTAAAGATGGTTCCTGAAATATCTTTGGAAACGGTCAAGTATGCCACCGTAGTCAGAACCTGCTTAAAAGTATGAATCAATTCTAAATTATCAGTAAATGAAGGACGTAAAAACGGATAACCTTCTGAATAATTATTGGAGTTACTATAGATTCGGAATGGGTTCAAGTTTCTAAACCAAGGGCGATTAATACGTCTCCCATAACTTAATGCAAAAGTATTGTTATCGTTTTTATTATAAGAAACATATAATGTAGGAAATAATTTCAAATACTGATTTTCATTCGTTTGATTTAATGTAACTGAAAAACCTTTAGTCATTGTATTTTCCAACCTTAGACCTCCTTGCACATAAATTTCATCTTTTAATTGCGTAGACCCACTTACATAAAGTGCTTGCACATTTTCATCGTATTCAAATTTATTTGAAGAAGTAGGATCAAAAATAGGCTCTCCGCTCCTATTGTTAAAATTCTGTAAATCGTTAGTCGTTTTGGTAAAACTCACTTTAGCACCATACGACAATTGAACAGATTTTACCGCATGTTCCACATCCACTTTAGTACTAAAATTATCAATAGATTGATCAGAAAGATTGGTTTCTGAGCGGTTGATATTTAAAAATTCACCATTGCCATTAAAAGCACTTGCTGTATAATTTCTTTCTTTCAGGTTATCAAAATCGAAATAATCAACATCAAAAGAAATATTTCCGCCCAATGTATCTAACTTCGAAACTAAATGAACATTGTAAATTTGACTATTGACAGTTCGGTCTTCAAAGAAAGGTGTCTCGTATAATGAGTCAATTGTAAATGTATTGTTTAAAATATTGGTCGTGGTCGTACCGCCATAATTTGGAGAAGTAAAACTCCCTAAATATTGAGCACCTATTGACGTTTTACTAGTCAAATCATAATCCATTGCTAATCGCCCTGAATAACTATCTTTTTGTTTTTTTCCTTCAATAAAAGTTTCTCTATGACCAACCGAATATCTAGTTTCCCATGTTTCGACTTGTCTCTCTTCTCCTTTTCTTCCATTGAGATTAAGACTAAGATTCAATCTATTTTTACTGTATAATAAATTGCCTCTTAGGGAAGAAAAATTATATTTACTTTTTGAATTGGAAAGCGTCGTAGATCCTTTCCAATAGTTTTTCATCCCTTTTTTATAAACGATATTGATAATCCCTGCGCTTGAACCTGCTTCGTACTTAGCAGGTGGGTTGGTAATAATTTCTATTTTTTTAATATCATCAGCAGAGATCGAATTTAAAAAACCTACTAATTCTTCACCTGATAATTGAAGCATACGCCCATCAATCATCACTCTTGCCGCACCTTTTCCCAACATATTAATCCCATCGTTTTCTACCATCACACCTGGCGCTACTTCCAATGCATCCAAAGCATTTCCTCCTTGTGCGGCAATACTTTGTCCTACATTAAAAATCATTCGATCTGCTTTTCTTTCAAAAACTGGAACTTTAGATTTGACCACAACCTCACCTAATTGAGTAGAAGTAGATTCCAATAAAATGTTCTCCATAATCATATCTTTTTGGAGATCAATTTCTTTTGTCCATTCTTTGTAACCCAAGAAACGTACTTCCATCGTGTATTTCCCTTTGGGTATATTCATTTGATAAAAACCATTATCATCGGTAATCTCATGTGCTTTGATAATTTCGTCTGCATCTTTTAACAATACATTCGCGTATGATACTGCGCCTTCGCTATCGCTAATTTTTCCGCTAATATTTATTTGAGAAAAAATAGTTTGAGATAAAAATAAGGCTATTATGATTATTGATATTTTTTTCATTTTGATTTTGTTTTAGACATAGGTTTGGCTGGAAGAACAGGTGTTCTCATTCCAATGTGAAATAATATTTTTTTATGGAAAAGTACGCGTTAAACGTAGCTGCGGGTTTTAACCCGCAGTAAAAAAGAACACGATATTCGATTTTTTACTACAGGTTAAACAAGTTCGCAAACGTAATTCGAAGCTCCAGCTTCGAAGAAACTATCAAATAAAACAAGGCTTTTTTCTCCGAAGCTGGAGCTTTGGAGTATGTTTACGGCTAGTCTGTTTAGCCCGCAGTAAAAAATCGAATATTGTATTCTTTTTTACTGCGAGTTAAAACCCGCAGCTACTTTGAACGCGTCGAATATCGCGTTGGTTTTAATTAACAATTACTCGTATTTCTTAAATAATTTCATCAACCGTTTATCATTCATTCTACGAGCGATTACTATTGGGCTATCTTGACCAGAAAGGCTTAACCAAGGATCGGCTTTATGTTCTAACAATAGTTCTACAATTTTATATTCTTTATTTTTAGTAGCAGAAATTAATGCAGAACCTTGGCCATGTGTAATCGCATTAACATCAGCTCCTTGCGCTATCAATTCTTTTACCAACTGAAATTCACCATTTCTTGCCGCTCTACTAAGTGCTGAACCTTGGCCATTAGTTGCTGCATCAATATCAGCACCTTGTTCAAGCAAATATTTTACTACTTCCATTTCACCATTACCCGCAGCACGACTTAATGCTGAACCTTGACCATTGGTAGCGGCATCAATGCTTGCTCCTTGACTCAATAAATATTTCACCACTTCTAGCTCTCCATTACCTGCTGCTGCACTTAATGCAGAACCTTGGCCATTCGTAGCATTATCAATTCTCGCTCCTTGACTCAACAAATATTTCACCACTTCCAGTTCTCCATTGCCTGCTGCACGACTCAAAGCAGAACCTTGACCATTCGTAGAGTCATCAATACTTGCTCCTTGTTTCAATAAATATTTTACTACTACCAATTCTCCGTTACCTGCTGCTTTGACAAGTGCCGAGCCTTGGCCATTGGTTGCGCTATTTAAATCTGCTTTATTCTCCAACAAGAATTTAACTATTTCTAATTCACCATTGCCTGCTGCTGCACTTAAAGGTGAGCCACTTCCATTACTTTTAATGTTAACATTTGCTCCCTGAGCGATAAGGTATTCTGCTACCTTAATATGTCCTTCTCTTGAAGCTGCATTCAAAGCTGTACCAAAACCCTGCGAGTTAACATTAATCTCTGCTCCTTTTTCTAACAATATTTTTACAAATTCTAAATCGCCATTTTCTGCTGCCGCCATCAACGGCGTATCACTATTTCTATCATAAAAATTCACATCTGCTCCTGCACTAATTAAGGCGTTCCCTATCGCTAAATGTCCATTTCTTGCCGCTGCAACTAAAGGCGTTCTAGGACCTAATCTGCCATAAGAAATCTTATCGCCGTTATCTGAAATTTCTTGGATCGTTTCAAAATCAGGTTTACGATCCTTGCAATTAGGGTCTGTAATTTTTAATAAATCCTGAACCTTAGAAATATTATTCGCTTTAACTGCCGCAATTAGTTTTTTACAATCCGATGAATAGGCGTCATTATCATTTCGATTATAAGACCTATCGATAGTTGATTTTTTTGAAGTAGCAATTCCATTTAATTCATCGAATGAGATGTAAACTTTATTTTTATGAAATTCGATGGTTGCTCCACTTTTTAGGATCGTTTTGGTCATCCTAAAATCTGCTAATTCCTTTGGATCATCGTTATCCAAAATACAGTTCTTATCCGCTTTAATTAATAATTCTTTTACTCTTTGCCCATCTTCAAGTTCTATCGCTTTCATTAATTCTTTACATTTTACATTTAGCCTATTTCCAAAATCTCCTCCGATGTCAAAATCATGATTCGCCAATCCGATTACCGTTCCTACCACTACAATTAGTTCTCTGTGATTGTCAATCAAAATCTTCCCTTCATTTCCTGCCAAAAATTTCACATAATCCATATTTTCATAATCTTCACTAGTTACATTTGCCAGACAACTTGCATCAAATTTTTGAAGTAATTTTCTTACTTTTTTGACGTTATCTTTTTTAGCTGCTGCCAAAAGCTTTTCACAATCTGTTTTTCCATCTTCAAAAGATATTTCCTCCTCTTGTGGAGCTTCATTTTCAATAGTATTATCAATTCTTGTTTCTTCAACTGGGGTGTTCAATATTTCATTATCCTGAGTTTTCTCAATACTCTTTTCACCTTGAATATTAGAAAAAATAGGTTGCTCCAAGCTTTCATCAATTTGTGATGTCAGGTTTTCACTTTGAGCAAAACTTGTGATCGGCTTATTTAAAAACAATACAATTCCAAAAATTAATGGAGCGATAAAAGTATATTTCCAATAGCCGTATGGGTTTGATTTTTTAGTATTCATTTTTAATATTCTTTGCTTTATTAATGATTGATTATAGTTCGTAGTTATCGTCAATGGTTTCGTGTAAGTTGCAATCTTTACTAGGTTCAATTGGTATTCTTCTTTTTCTTCAGGTTCTTTATCTATGAGCAAATTATCAGTCTGATATTCTATATTTTTTTCAACTTCCGTTCTTAATTTCCAAACAAATGGATTGAACCAAAGCACTATCACCACTAATTCTGATAACAATAAATCTAAAGAATGCATTTGTTTTACATGAATTTTTTCATGGGCAAGAATTTGCTCGTAAGTTTCATAATCATAGCTTGAAGGATTGATGAATATATATTTGAAAAAAGAACAAGGTTCTGATTCCGTTGTCATATTTACAATCGTCCACTCTTCGTCTTCAATTTTATCTTCATTCTTTGCTACTTTTAACAATGTATTTACAACTTGTGCAAGTAGATTTAATGACAATACAATTACTCCAAAAAAGTATATCAATAGCAACCAATATCCAATTCCTTTAGCCGTAACTGGAGCAGCAGGCACTTCAGTTGCTATTGATTCTTTTGTAAGTTCTTCTTGTGTTTTTAATTGATTTGTAGCTGCGGTAGTTTCAGTTTCTGTTGGTATTGTGGGGACATCTTTTTTGAGTTTTTCTTGAGTAGGAATTTCTTTGACAGATTCCTCAGTCAAATTTTCATAGCTTTTATTTTCAGCAAGAAAAACTTCATTTGGTGAAGCTGAAAATGTTTCTGGATTAGATTTCTCCATCAAAGTAGAAACTATCCCTTGCTGTTCAATCAGTTGAGGCAAACACAAAAACGGAAGTGTAAATGCAGCAACCAAACATCCCAACAGGTACATTCTATTGACAGCAAAGAAGCTTTCTTTTTCCAAAAATATTTTATAAAACGCCAATAAGACGATAACAACCAACGATGCTTTAATAAGTATGGCAATCATAGCACTTAAGATTTTTTGGATTTAATAATTTTAATTAACTCAGCTTTTTCTTCTTCGGACATGGTTTCTTTTTTTGCAAAATGTGCTAACATTTTTGGAAAAGAATTATCGAAAAACTTTTCTTTAATATCAGCAATCGACTCTTCTCGGTACTCTTCAAAATCAACAGTTGGACTATACTGATGAGTGTTTCCAATCTTTTCAGATTTAAGGACACCTTTCTTTACGAGTATTTTAATTAATGTAGCCACCGTGTTATAATGTGGTGTTGGCTCTGGTAATGCTTCTACAACTTCTCGAATAAAAGCTTTTTTCAATTGCCAAATTACCTGCATAATTTGGTCTTCTCTTTTGGTAAGTTCTTTCATTATTTTAATATTTAAATCAAAACTACTAACTTTTTAGTAGACATCCTAATTTTTTAGTAGATAACTACTAAAAAATTAGTAGTTATTATTTCATTCAACAAAAACCCTAATGTTTTCAAGGGTTTTAACGTAGCATAAAATTTAAATCAATCTTCTTTTCTTTACCAAAAACTAATTCCAACTTAATCAAACAACTTTCCTCTTAACTTTTTGTCATTTCTATACATTACCATTTATTGTTATTTTTGTAAAAATTTTCATTCACCAAAATTTAAAAATGAAGAATCTAACCATTTTATCTCTTACCATTATTTTCGGGTGGGTATTGTTACAAACTGCTTGTAAATCAGATACCACTACCTCTACTAAAGTCTATACCTCAGGTTTAGATTTGACAAATATGGATAAATCCGTAAAGCCAGGAGACAACTTTCAAATGTATGTCAATGGAAAATGGATTGATGAAACAGAAATTCCAAGCGACAAATCTAGATATGGAACTTTTGGAATACTCAATGATGCATCACAAGAGAATGTCAAAAAAATTATTGAATCTGCTGCTGCAACTGAAAATGAAGGAGGCTCTGACGAACAAAAAGTAGGTGGACTTTATGCTTCCTACATGGATATGGAAACTCGTAATTCTTTGGGTAGTGCGCCATTGAATAGTGAATTTGAAAAAATCGAAGCTATCTCTAATTACAAACAACTTGCAAAGTTTTTTGCTTATTCTAATAAGGTAGGATACGAATCACCATTTTCACTTTTTATCATGGCTGATTTAAAAAAACCAAAAGAACATGCCGTCTACACATGGCAAGGAGGATTGGGATTACCTGAACGAGAGTATTATTTAAGCGAGGCAGGAAAATTTCCAAATCTAAGAACTGAATACGTAAAGCACATTGAAAAAATGCTAACACTTGCAAAAGTAGATAACCCTGTAGCTGCTGCAAATACCATCATGGCACTTGAAACTAAGATGGCTAAGGAACACATGGCAAAAGAAAAGACGAGAGATATGATGGGATTATATAATGCTGTTTCTTTAGATGACTTAAAAGGGATGATGCCTGATTTTGCTTGGGATGATTTTTTTGAGGAGTTGGGTGTACCTAAATCAAAAGTAGAATATGTCGTTGTAACTCAAATGGATTACTCGAAAAAATTAAACGATATTATTAAATCTACAAGTTTAGAAGATTGGAAAACTTATTTGAAATGGGCTGTGGTAGATCATGCTGCATCTAGGTTAAGTACTGATTTCGATACGCAAAATTTTGCATTCTTTGGAAAAACTATGCGAGGGGTAAAAGAACAACAACCACAATGGCGAAGAGCTGTGGGTACGGTTAATGCATATTTAGGAGAAGTGGTAGGTAAGGTGTATGTCAAAGAACATTTCCCTCCAGAAGCAAAAGGACGAATGTCTGATTTAGTAGATAATTTATTGAAAGCATATGAGGTAAGTATCAAGGATCTGGATTGGATGGGAGAAGAAACCAAAGTTCAAGCACTTGATAAGTTAAGTAAGTTTACGACTAAAATTGGATACCCTGATGAGTGGAAAACTTATCCTGCGGAAATTAAACCAAATGATCTTTTTGGAAATTTAAGACGTTCAGAGTTGGCGGAATATGATCGTAATGTAGCAAAGCTAGGTCAGCCCGTTGATAAAAAAGAATGGGGAATGAATCCTCAAACCATTAATGCTTATTACAATCCTCCGCAAAATGAAATCGTTTTTCCAGCTGCAATTTTACAACCTCCATTTTTTGATTTGAATGCAGATGATGCAGTCAACTATGGTGCAATCGGTGGTGTAATTGGGCATGAGATTGGACATGGGTTTGATGACCAAGGAAGTACATTTGATGGAGACGGTGTATTGAGAAACTGGTGGACAGAAAAGGATATGGAAGAATTTAAAAAACGAACGAATGCTCTCGTTGCTCAATATGATGCCTTTAAAGTTTTTGAAGATTTGAATGTAAATGGTTCATTTACGTTAGGTGAAAATATTGGAGATCTTGGTGGATTGAGTATTGCATTGAAAGCTTATAAAATGAGTTTGAATGGAAAAAAATCGCCTGTCATTGATGGCTTTACTGGTGAGCAAAGAGTGTTTTTAGGATGGGCACAAGCTTGGAGAAGTAAGTCGAGAGAAGAGGCGATGAGAAACTTGGTAGCTACTAATCCCCATGCTCCTGCTATCTTTAGAGTAAATGGTGTAGTGCGAAATATTCCTGAATTTTATGAATTGTTTGATGTGAAGGAAGGAGATGCATTGTACTTGCCTCCTGAGGAAAGGGTAAAAATTTGGTAGTTTTTTTATAAAAACATTAAAGTGCCTCATATTCTTATTATTGAATATGGGGCATTTTTTTTGGAAAAAATCAATCAAAAAGCCACACTATTTTATGTATACTAGGTCGTTATTGATATTTTTTTTTGGAAAAACTTTAAATATGTTTTTCTAAAATCGACTTCACATTTTTATCTTTATAAGAACAAGAAAAAACAATTGCTATATCTTCTCAATATCATACTAAATAAGACAAACATGAATCTTCAAAATTCCCTTCGCCCATATTTTGTTTTTATTTTTTTTATCATTTTAAATTCCAACCTTTTTGCCCAAACAGAATTAACCATTTCTTATATTCATAGAACTCCTGAAATTGATTTTGTTGACAATAGTGCTAATCCTTCTGTCGAAGGTTGGCCAGCAGTTGGGCAAGCAATCACTTGGGAAGGGAAAATTAAAAACTGGTCTAGTACAACTTTAAATAATGTAAGCTATAAATGGTATCTAAATAACTCCCAAGTTGGAAGTGGAACTGTAAATATTCCAGCTAATTCTGAAGTAACAGTTGACTATAACACGACATGGTCATTTTCTAGAAATGAATTAAAACTAGTAATTGATGACACTAATCAAATAGCAGAACAAGAAGAAAATAACAATGAACTTACAATTTTTACAGATGCAATAACAGTTGGTTTTTATGTAGAGCAAACGGTCTATGATTACTTCCGTCAAAATCAAGGTAATTTAAATGTAGGAGCAGTTTGTTGGGAAGATTGGGCACATCGACATGTTGGCTGGTGGAATGAGATGTTTGCAAATTCCATTTATACAGATTCTCCAAATGGAGTTTTAGATCGTATTCGTCTGGATAAAATTACAGTAGTTGCAGATGGCGCACTCCCTCTCAATGGAGGTGTCCCATCTAACAATCCAAATACCAATGATAAAACGGTTGATCTGATTTGGGGATTCCCAGCGACTTTGGTTACTGATGGTTTTTATAATAATACAACTAGTACTTCCAATGAAAATCCTTTTTACCGAGAAGGAAGTTTGATGCATGAACTAGGACATGCAAGATACTTGGTGGATCTTTATGGATTTAATATTGATGGCGGTGTTCCAGGGGAACGAATTCAAATTACAGAAAATGGAAATTATATATTAGGAACCGATTACATGCCATTCGAAATTTGGGATATTCCTTATTTGGCTCCCCATGACGGGTTTATGAATGGAGTAGGAAATACTTTTGTGAGTAATTTTTCAGTACATGCTATGAATCGAATAGCAGGGCATCGTGCTACTCAAGGCAATCAAAATTCTCCTGGAAATATTGGCGAATTCCTATCAGAAATTCCAACTCAAAATGAAGTAACGATAAAAAATCAATTAGGAAACATTATTCAAAATGCAGATGTGAAAATTTATCAAGCATCAGTATTACCTGGTGTTTGGTATGGAGCAACTTATGACGATATTCCTGATTTATTTTTCACTTCTGATAATTTTGGAAAAATATTGTTAGGCAACAACCCTTTTTCTTCAAATGGAAATATTTCCCATGGATATGGATTTTCAAACGGAGTCATCATTGTACGAGTAGAAACGAATGATGAAGTCGGATATGGTTTTTTGGATTTACCTACCTTTAATTTAGAATATTTTAGAGGAAATACAACTTTTGCTTCCTATGATTTGGTTATTGAAAACTGGGTAGCAAAACCTTCTTCTACGAATTGTACCGAAAATATTATTGGATATACTTATCTAGGAGAGCACGATAATAGTAAATATTTTATTTCCAATGAATCTGCTCAATGGCAAACGGCACAAGCCAACGCACTTGTAAACAATGGATATCTTGCCTCTATAAATACTCCAGCTGAAAATGATTTTTTATTGAAGTAAATTAAACTTTTGATTTCTGTGCAATTGCCCTAATACCAAAGAAGAATGCCGAAAGTCAAATATAATGCCATACCACTTTGGCAGAAAAATGTAACAATTAGATTACATTTCTCAGATTAACCATTGCAAAGGCGATGAAATTTGAAGCCAGCCAATGGCTAGCTTTTCTATCAAATCTAATCAATACACCTTTGAATTTATCTACCCAAGCATGGGTACGTTCATTGGTATATCTATTATCATATACCTTTTTGTTGAACAGCACTTTACGGCCTCTTTTTACTTTTTTCCTGTTCCTCTTATTTTGAGGCATATTTGGAATAAGTCCAAAATTGAATACTACTTTGCGAGCCGCCTTGGAATTAAAAGCACTATCAGCATTAAAGAATGCTCCTTCGATAGAAAGCCATTTAAAGTAACGGAGTTCTTGAAAAAAATTAGACAATCTATTCTTTAACTGGTAAGCATCATTGTGATTTCCTGCCGTCAAAGGTAGAAAACCAAGAATATTGCCCACCTTGTCTGTTACAGGTAAAATGTTACTGGTCTTAGCTTTTTTACGACCTTGATAAGCTACTTCTTCTCCTCCTTTTTTAGCAATAGTATGCGTCCCGTCCAAATTGATTTCTGAAACATTCAAGTGAAACATGATCGCTACAATTGATGCTTTAAACACATATTGAAAGCTATCGTCTACCGACCATTTTCGAAAATGGTAGTAAAAGGCTTGATAACTCAATTCAATATCTTTTTCTTCATCCTTGAAGTTTTTTGTCGGTAATGATTTCCATTGACATCCTGTATATAGTTTATACAGGATCCCATTGAAAATCAAATACAAGGGGATCGAACTAACAAAACCTCGTTTGGCTTTGGTTAAAAATGGCAATATGTATTGTTCAAAATCTTTTTCTGTTAACTTTGTTGGTATGTGGTTCATTGTGATAAATTTTGTGATAGAAGTTGCGCTGCTATGGTAGTGGTTTACCTACAGCAATCACAATGACCGCTTTTTTTCTGAAAGTTGCTAATGGCAACATTTTTGACAATCGACCTAACTCTTTGATAATCAATTACATCTATAAAATCCTAAAGTTTAATTTACTTCATTATCAAATATCAATGAAATCGTTTTTATCGGATTTAATGATTCACAGTCAGAAGGTAACTTCGAATGGGCAAGTGGAGAAGCTATTACTTTTAATAATTTGACTAGCTCAAATTCTCCTAATAATGATTTTGGAAAAATGAATTTTTGGAATGGAGGATGGGGAGTCGATAATCAATTTGTCAGTCGTAAATATATTGTTGAGATTCCATGTGGAGGAAGTGGAAATGGAATTACTAATATCACTTGCCCAAATTCTATTTTTGAAATTGCTCCCCATGGTGGAGATTATTCCGTTTTTGTAGATTGGCCTTTACCTACTGCGGAAACGGATTGTCCTCAAGGAGGTCTTACGATCACTCAAACTAATGGACCAAGTCCTGGAGGAACTTATCCTATAACTCCTGCGCCAAATGGAATTTTCGTTTCCTATCAAATTACAGATGCTTGCGGCAATTCTGAACTTTGTCTTTTTGAATTACATATTGTACCTGAGCCTACAGAGGTCACATGCCCAAATGATATTACCGTAAATGCTATCTCTGCAACTGGTGCAATAGTTAATTATTCTGACCCTACTATTCTCTCTTATTGTACACCTGGTGCTGCTCAATTGATAAGTGGACTACCAAGCGGAAGTGAATTTCCAATAGGTGTAACTATTGTTGAATTAAGTTATTTTCTAAATGGCGAACCTTTTATTTGCCAAAATACAGTAAGTTGTAGTTTTAATGTTACAGTCAATCCAACAGGCGGTGATTGTCCTAATGACATTGCAGGATTTACAACTATTGGAGAATTTGGAACTAGTAAATATTACATTTCCAATAGTACTGCTCGACCTACCGATGCTCAAGTTACAGCAGAATCAAATGGTGGTTACCTCGCCGTAATTTCATCGCAATCCGAAAATGACTTTGTCCAACAAGGTGCTGATGGATTAACTTATATTGGTTTAAATGACCAAAATATAGAAGAAAATTTAGAATGGTTCAATGGAGAATCTTTAACTTATAACAATATAAACCCATGTGGATTTTGTAATGAAAATTCAGAAGATCAAGATTTTGGAGTGATCCAATCTTGGGATGGCGGATGGAGTTTTTCCAATTTTTGGAACCAAAGAAATTACATTATGGAAATCCCTTGCGATGGCGGCGGAACAGATCAACCTGACTTGACTCTTTCTAATCTAAATAACATCGTAAGTTCAGGAAATGTAGGAGAAGTGATTTCTTTTAATTTTGATTTAAATAATATTGGAAATATTACTGCAACTGGAGGCTATAATATCAACACTTATTTGTCAACTGATAATACTTTTAGTTCCGATGATATTCTAGTAGGTGAAGTACCTACGGGAGATACTCCTATTGGAACTATTGCCAATGTACCTGCTGCGATTACTGTTCCTAATTCCCCAAATGGGAATTATTTTTTAATAGTTGTAGCAGATGCTTTGAATAATATTTCAGAATCCAATGAGAACAATAACAGTATAATTACAAATTTAGAAATCACATCTGATTCTCCTACTGATGGTTGTGCTTATTATAGGAGTTACCCCGTCAGTACATCAGGAGTATTTCGAGAATTCCAATACGATCAGGGAAGTAACGGTTTGATTTTGACTACCAATACAAAAATTGGAAATTTTGGAAGTGAAGAATGGGTCTTTGAAACTACTGAAATTGATGCAGAAGGAAATGTAATTGGATCAACTTCTGTAACCCTACCTACTTTTCAAAAATCAAAATTTGGAGATTATGGTTACAAGACCGTTGAGAATGCAGTAACTCAATTTCAAGTTTCTGCATTACAATCAGGAGGTGCAAGTCTTTGGTCCACAACAATAGATTTACAAACTTCGGATCCTAACATTATCCAAGTCCAAACCATTAATCAATTAGAAGTTTCGGACCATATTATTGTTTATGGGGTTTATTCTTTTGGAGGAGGATTGAGACGACCATTTGTAATAAAATTAGATTTGAATGGAAATGAAATCTGGCAAAGTTTACTGCCTTCCTTTAATAGTTTACCTAGTTATTTTTTATTAAAAGATGAAGCAGTCGGAGGTGGTTATTATTTTGAAACCCAATTAAATAATGATGAGATTTTAATTAAAATCGATGCCAATGGTAATCAGACTTGGACAAAAAATATTACAAATGGTGCAGTATCAACATTTGCACGCTATGGAGGACAATCACCTGATGGTAGTGGTGTGTTTTATGGTTTGAGTAAATCAATACTTAGTACAACTCCAGTTGATATTATAAAAATTGATCCTACTACTGGAAATAATATTTGGGAAACAGACCTTGGAATATTTTCTACAGATTATGATCGAGGAGAATTTGAAGGTGGCATGGTTCCTACTAGTGAAGGAGGCGTAGTGACCAATGCAAGGTTGTTCCCTGCATTTGGAGGTTCTTCTGAAAATTTTTATGGAAAACTTGATGCTAATGGAAATCTAGTTTGGTCACATCTTAGGCCTTCAGGCTTTGGTCAAATTCCAGTTTTCGAAACTGAGGATGGAGGATATATTTTTGGTAAATATATTGTTGAGGATAATGCTGTTGATGTCTTTAAAGTGAATAGTGATGGTACACTTGACCCTCTTTGTGATGATACAGGTTGTCCGACTGCCATTCCAAATACTACCTACCTCGGTGAATTTGGAGGTTCATCCTATTTCTTATCCAATGATGTTGCTCGACCATTGGATGCTCAGGCCATTGCCAATGCAAATGGGGGTTACCTTGCAGTTGTCAATTCTAATTTAGAAAATGGGTTTATAAAATCTCAAATTAATGAGTTGGTCTATATTGGTTTAAACGATTTTGATAATGAAGGGACTCCTGAATGGGCAAATGGCGATCCTTTAAATTATACCAATTTTGACATTTGTAGCTTCTGTGAAGAGAATTCTGAAGATATGGATTTTGTAGTGATGCATAGCTGGAATGGTGGTTGGAGTTGGAGTAATTTCTATAATCAAAGAGCATTTATTATCGAAGTTCCTTGTACCAATAGTAATTCACTTACAAATTCTAATGTACAGAATTCTTTGATTACTATCCCTTCTTTGGAATTGGAATCAACTTTAGAGTTTGAAAAAATCCATCCTAATCCAGCTTCCAATGAAGTTTTCACTTTTATCAATAGTAATATTGAACAAGAAGTGGATATTCAAATATTTGATGCAAGAGGTGCTTTGGTAAAATCCGAAAATGTATTGTTATGGAAAGGTAAAAATACACCCCGGATTTCTATTGCAAATTTACCTGGTGGGTTTTATTCGATTTATATTCCACAGATGAATAGAAAAGTAGGAATGAAACGATTTGTAAAAGTTAGAGAATAGAATTTTTTAGCGTAAAAAAGTGAGATTTAATTATACTTAAAAACATACTTGTACCATTACAATTGTCTTGGTCACAAGTATGTTTTTTCTAATTTTATGACATGAAACTAATTATTCCTTTCCTGTTTATTCTCATTATTGGTTGTCAAGGTCAAGTATCGAATGATTCCTTTCCAATATTTGTTCAAGAAAAAAAAGTGAAAAATCATTTGGAATTTTACAATCTTAAAGGGCAAGTCAAAACCTTAAAAGAATTCCATTATGATACTTTTTCATCTTCGAAGGAAGAAGCCAAAGATAAATTACGATTTAGATTTACCAGAAAGTTTAATACTTATGGCAATTTGATAGAATGGAAACAGTTTCGACTTGATGGTTCGATAGCTTATTTCGAAAACTACTTTTACAATAAAAATCAACAATTAATAAAAAAAGAAGTGGAAGATGGAACGCACACCTACATCTATAATTCTAAAGGAAATAAAACAAATGAGCAAGTACTTTTTAAAGATGGTGTTACCATTATTTCTAAAAAAGAGTTTAAGTATGACAATAAAAATAGAGTGATTAATTCAATTTATTTTCCACTAACTGGTTCATCTAGCGAAAAAATATTTAGTTACGATAATAAGGATAGAATCATTGAATTGGTAATAGTTAATGTTTCAGGTTTTTATAAAACTAAATTTGAATACAGAAATACCATAGAAAGAAGAACCGATTTCTCAAAGAAAAATAAAGATGATAAATATCCAGACTCTCCTGGTATAGACCAAACTTCAACTTATGACGAAAACGGAAATGTAATTTTAAAAAAATCAAAAATTGCAACAGAGTATTCAGATAGTGAATCAGAAGTTAAATTCGAATATAAATTCGATAGCAAAGGCAATTGGATAAAAAAATTCCAAATTGATAAAAAGGGAAAACGAATTTTATTAGAGGCTAGGACTTTTGAATATTACTAGAATCATCAATCCTTTGAAAGTTTATTCCTCTACTTTCCGATTTCTCTGATAAATATTTAAAACAAAAATCAACATCGCAAAAAATAAAATCAAAACAAACCCAAGTCCAATCCTTAAATTAAATGCATCCGATAAAAATCCAATAGCAGGTGGTCCTATAAAAAAGCCTGCATAACCAATTGTGGTTGCCATGGCAATACCTACACTTGGTTCCACATTTCTCATATTTCCAGCAGCAGAAAAAACTATTGGAACTATGGTTGACAAACCTAATCCAACTATAAATAATCCAACTAATGTAGTCCAAGTCGTAGCAAATAACAATATAATCCCAAGTCCAACAACTGATAGAATACTGTTGTAAATCAGTAATTTATAGTTTCCGATTTTAGCCGTAAAATAATCTCCAAATACCCGTCCCACAGTCATAGCAGTCGCAAATACTCCATACGCAATCGCACTATAAAATTCATTTTGCCCAACTACTTTATTCATAAAAATCGCTGACCAATCTGCCATAGCTCCTTCTCCCGACATACAACAAAATGCAATTATTCCTAATGGCAAAATAGCCTTGGTTGGAAGTACAAAACTACTCCCGCCTTCTTTAGTTTCTGATTTATCAGGCGTATCGTCGATCAAATAAAAAGCTGCTCCAATACAAGCGATACCTCCAATAACTGCAATCAATGTTAAATGAGAAAGTAAAACAATATCATATTTTGCAAACAATGCGCCTGCTCCTGCACCCAATGCAGTCCCGATACTGAATACCGCATGAAAGGAAGACATGATTGGTTTTTTATAGGCACGTTCTACAAAAACAGCTTGACTATTCATCGCCACATCCAACGCACCTACACTTAATCCCAAAAGAAAAAATGCAATGCTTACGATCATCAGATTTGGAGTAAAAACTAAATATGGAATTACAATACAAGAGAAGATACCACAAACTTGAGTGATGGTTTTACTTCCAAACCGAGTCGTCAACCATCCTGAAAATGGCATTGCGATCACTCCGCCAATCGCCATAGTAAAAAGCAATCCGCCTAAAACAGAATTAGAAATGCCATAATATTCTTGTATCGTTGGAAGTCTTGATGTCCAATTTCCATAAAGAAAACCCGTAACAAAAAAGAAGATACAAACCGCTATTCGATTAGTCCGCATTATATTTTTTTCTTTGAAGTAAATTTAAATAGGTAGTGGTCAACAAATTTAAACATACTCTTTAAAATACCTATTATTATTACTTGTATTTTGAAAGGAGAGAGGAGAGAACGGCTTCGCTGTCAGAAGAGAGATCGCGTTGCTGCGAGAAGAGAGACGTCCAAAACAAAAACGCTTCGCTGTCGGACATCTGACAGCGAAGCGTTCTCACAGAGAGCAAAGCGAACGTTCTCTCTTCTCACAGCGAAGTGTTCTCTTTTCTCAAAACAGAATCGTTACCTTTTCAGGTTTGCTCCAATTTCTAAATTCATTGGTATAATACAGATAAGCTACAGATGCAGGTGCTTCATAATCTCCTGCTAAATCTGCTTTCAAGTCTAGGTTGATTTTCTTTAGAGCATTCGCCTCTAAACCTCGGTAATGTAAAACAAGATATCCTTCCATGATTTCATAAAAATCAAATGCCATCTTCTCTTGTAATTCTTTTAATTGCCAAGGTTGTAAATTCAATCCTGAAGGAATTCCGATCTTTGCGATTGTATTAGGCAAAGCATTCCCTGTAGTATTTTTTAACTCCACAGACAATCTAATCGTTTCCCCTATTTTTCCAGAAACATTTTGCAAATCCGTTTTTAAACTTACTTGACATTCTGTATCATTTTTTGGAAATGCCGTATTATATTTGATAGATAAGTCATAAGGCATCGCCACTTCTGTTTTATCAAACAATACTTTTACATCATGTTTTCCATTAGTTAAATATTGACTGATTTCATCAAATACAATCGGAGTATTTTGTTCACTTGTATAATTTTGCCCTGCAACTGTTTTCCCATCAATAATTAATTGCACATGTCCATCCATCTTCATCGTTGCGCTAAAAGATGAATATTCCACTAGTGCTTTCATTGCCAAAACTGTAGATTGCGTAGAACCAAAACCATAGTCAGTTTTAGAACTCGCAATAAAATCCATTGCCTTATCCAAGTGTGTAGTCCTTTTTCCCAAATTCATTATTGCCAAAACGGTCAATGCTGTAGTCTCTATCTTTAAACTCTTTCCTCCAGATCGAGTCATACTCGTTTTTCCTTTCCAACTTCCATCATTCGCTTGCAGCTTCAACAAACTTTGTAACAATTTATTTGCACGACCATCATTGATGTTGTGCAAAGTATTTATGACCAATGCCATGACATAAGGATCTTTAGTTGATTTTGCATCTTGGTATGATTTTTCAATCTCTTTTCGTACCTGACCTCCATATCCAGCTTCGGTCATTGCCCAAGTAATATAAGCATCTCCCGCAGGATTACCAGTACTCCAAGAATGCAATCCTCGCTTACTATTTAACCAACCACCTTTGCCATCTTTTCGAGTCAACAACCATTTTGCAGTTCGATCAATCAAGTCTTGTTCTACTCGGTGAACATCTTTCATATCTTTAAATTGCATCAGTCCATAAGCAGTCAATCCTTCGTGTGCAGGTGCCTTCCCATACCAATCAAAGCCACCTCCTTGTACTTCGAATGTCAATAATCGTTGATACCCTTTTTCCATAACATCATACAAACGGGCTCCTAAATCTTGACTCAAAGTATTATTGCTTTTTAAATAATCTAAAACTAAAAGATTAGGATAGTTTTTACTTGACGTCTGTTCAAAGCATCCAGTAGGTTGACGAACCATTCGATCCATCCCTTTACTCAAGTCACTCATTACGGTAGGATAAACGGTAAAGACCGCTTGTGTCGATTCTTCAAGAGCACTTTTAATATTCACATCAAAACTCTGCTCTATATCATTTCCACTAAACATCATATTTACAGGAAATCCTCTAGAGAGTACATTTACTTTTTTGGAAAAACTATCCGATTGACCATTCGCACTTACTTTAATTTCAAGATCATGTTCACCCATTTCACTTTTCACTATAAAAGGCAGGTAGATAGTTTTAACTGACTGATTATCAACAGGATACAATACCATTTTTTCGCCAACATATTCAAAACCTTGTGGTACCAATGCATCCAATCTTACTTCCATTTTTTCATTAGTATTATTGGAAATCGTAACGGGAATCGTCAATTTATCCCCCGTCAAAACTTGTGTTGGAAATTTTGTTCGCATTCCAAATGGCATCTGTGTAAAGTAAGTGTGAGTTCCACTTCCTACTTTTCCACTTCCAGTAATCCCTTCTACCGTTGCTTTAAAAGTAGTCAACTCATCAGAATTATGAAATTGTAACAATGCTTTCCCATTTGCATCAGTTTCTACCATAGGGTTCCAAAAAATTGTTGGTCGAAAATCGTCTCTTATTTTTTTCTGAGCTGCTACATATTTTGGAACGTAAAATTCACGTGCTTGATAATATCCTCTTTTGAATGTCAAAGCATATTCAAATTCTTGAATAAATTGAAAATCTCGTTCTACATAATTTGTAGCTGGATACAATCCTGTCAATCGTCCTAACTCCGCTGTAATATTTTTCAAACTCGAAATCTTATTCAGTTGTGCGGTCAATCCCATTCTTATATTTCGAGTCTCCTCTCCTGTCAATGAACCATTTTTAATTTTTCCTAAAGCCCAATTATATTGATCTTGATAAATAGCAACTTGTTCATTAATTTTCTCTACCATTTCATTTTGATAGTTAACTAATTCTTGATTAGACTGAGCACCTTTTCCTTTTTGAGTTTCGATAATAATCACTCCATTTTTCCCACGAGTTCCATAAACCGAACGAGTCGCTTCATTGCCTTCCAATACTTTTGCAGATTTAATTTTATTTGGTTTTACTTTTGCCAAAGCAATCGAATTGACAATATCTCCATCAACAATCACGATGGGTTCATCCGTAACCAAAATCGTAGTAGAACCATTGATCTGAATTTTTTTATTACTCGCTTTTACTTGTTTGACCGTTCCTCCTTCTTCTGATTTTCTCGCCAAGGCAAAATCCTTTTCTGTTTCAAATTGAGCAGGCGTTCCACTTGTAATTATTGTAGATTGGTTTAGCTTTGAATCAGGTATCCCTCCTTCTGAAACTTTAACTCCATCGATATAATAATCTGTTCCTGATGATTGAGAGCCTCTGAATATAAGTTCATCAGATGAATTCACACCACTAGCTATTGCGGTAATTGCATTGATATTTCGAGTGGGTAATTTTTGAATTTGATCGTTAGTTATTGCTAAGACTTCTTTATCAAATTCATTTTCTTCAACTATAGGTGTTCGAAAATCCATCACTTCAGATTGTTTCACAGCTTCAGGTTTCACAGTTTGTACAGCATAACCAAGCGCCCTCTTTTCCTTTTGAATTCCTAAGCCAGTCACTACGACTTCGTCCAAAAGTTGTCCTTCTGGTAGAGTCACATTCGCTAAAAGAGATTCATCTGTCCCAATAGAAATTGCTTGTTCTACAGACTGATATCCTGTATAACTTACAGTTAATACTTGCGGTCCTTCTGGCACATCCCTAATTATAAATTTCCCATCTATATCCGTAGATACTCCTATTCTTGATCCTTTTAACAATACACTTGCACCTATCAGAGTTTCTCCATTTTCGTCAAATATCTGTCCCGCTATCTTTCTGTTACCATTACTTGGTACCAATTTCATTGCCATCAATTCATTCTCAAATGGGCTCAATTTCATTTGATAATTTTCTGAATAATTATTTACTAAAATTTTACTTACTCCATTCTTTGATGCAACAACAGTTAATTGATTTGGATTAGGTAGATTCCGATTGAATAATTTCACATTATCAAAAGTAAATCGTCCATTCTCATCTGTGATTACCGTTTTTTCCAAACCTGCAATATTTACCACTGCGCCTTGAACCGTTTCACCAAAAGCATCTACAACCTTTCCTCCTATTACTGCTTTTTCATTTTTGTAAGTTGTTCCTGCAAGTGGAATAAAATTACTTTTCCAACTAAACCTTCTCCATCCATTCGTCATCATCAAATAATCTAAAGCTTGCGCTTGATCTTTGTCTGGATGTTTTTCTTTAGGTTCAAAATAAAAATTCGGTTCTTCAATCTCTCCGCTTAAGTCAGATTCTAACAACATATATGCAAGAATACGTCCTTGCTTATCATCAGCATAACTCAATAATTTATCATCGGTTACCGCTACAGAAAATTGTCCTTGAACAGGTTTTCCACTTTCATCTTTCACTTCAATATTCATACTGACTTTTTCACGAGGAAGATATTGATCTTTGTTTGTCGTGATTTTTATATCTAGTGTTTTATGTTGATTAAGAAAAACCAAACGTTCTGCATGAGGTCGTTGCTCTGAATCAAACATCGTCAACTGAGCCATTCCTATTGGAGCATCTTTTGTAGAAATTTCAATCAAATGCGTTCCTGCTTGAGCAGTTGTTGTAGCTGTATTGATAATCTTCCCTTGCGATTGTAAAACTACCGTAAGAGATTCATTATTAGAACTTTGTACTCGAACCTTTATTTTCTCTGAATCTCCATCGACCACTTGTAATGAATACCCTCCTTTATAGGCCATAGGAACAAAATAAAAATCTTCGATATTGGCAGGTTGGGTGATTTTTGCGATATATTCTTCTTCATAAATAGGTTCAAAATTAAATGCCCCCATTCCTTGATGATAGCTTTTAAAATTGCTTACAATTGTTCCTTTGCTATCGGTAATGACACCTTCTACATCCGCAGGTTTTCCAAATTCATTAACTGCTTTAAATGCAATTCGTTGTTTAAAACCAGCTACCAAATCTCCTCCTTCTGGAAAGAACTGCAAATCCATTTTATTTAAAACAATCGGAATCGAACGAGAAATAGATTCCCCTTGTCCATTGTATTGTAACATTACATTTACAAGACCATCATTGGTTTTTAAATCTCTTGGTAAATTAAATCTTAATTCCGCATGACCTTTGGAATCAGTCTTTCCATTTTGATTAGAAACATTTGCACCAGCCAAATTCACTTGGTAAGTGAAATCGAAATTTGCAAGAGGAGTATTTTCCAAATTCTTCAAATCCAACTTAGCCATCACCTCATCGTTTGCGCCATAGGCTTCTCTTTCAAAATCCAGCTCCATTCGCAAATGTGGAAGTACTGTTTTTTGCAAAGTAATATCCCGTTCAAATGTAGTTTCAGTATTTCGTTGCCAATTCGTGTAAGCTTTTATTTTATAAATACCACCCGCCATTTCAGCACTTGTTTGGATATCACCTTTAGCAATTCCTTTTTTAGTAACGAGTTTTAATTTTTTCAAAACTCCTCCATTTGGAGCTAGGAATTCAACATAAATAATATCACTTTTTTGACTCGGCGAAAGCGTATTTGCATCTCGAACATACGCACTAAACCAAAGTGATTCTCCAGGCTTTAACATCGTTCGATCAAAATGAAGATAAACTTTCTCCTCAGCCTGAGCTTTATGATAAGCTGCTAATTGTGCAGACAAATCTTCTACAAGTGATTTATCAGTAGGAATTGTTTCTGTAAAAACATTAACGGGTTCATTAGTAGGGGCATCCCTTGTGGTTCCCCTATCAAGCTGTCCTACCATCGGAGCCTGCTGGCTAATCGGATATTTCTTTTTAGAATCAGAATCAATATAATTCCCCCAAGTATCTCTTCCTCCTCCTAAATCTGGCGTAACTTTTTGTTCCTCAATTTCGGTAATATTTTCATTCGTTTTTTCAGTAATCTCTATTGTTTCTTGCTTTGTGGTATCATTATTTTCGGTTAAAGTAATTTCATTCGAAGCGATTTTTTCAACTGTTATTGAGGCAGTTGTATTTGCCCTGTCGCCATCTCCCATCGGAAAGATGGAAAGCATTAATATCATGAGTAAAATTATCATAGCTAAAATATTTTTCAAATTAAAAAATGACGACCCATGGCGAGGTGGCGGAGGAGGAGTATTGCTATCAAGCAATACCTCCATCTTATCCCAAGATTCAGGATCAAACGGCACCTCATGCTGGTCGCTGAGTTGCTTTAGTTTCTTATTTTGGTCGTAATTTTTCATATCGCAATACGACTTCTATCGTAGTTTTTTAATAATTGCTGCAAGTTTTTTTTTGCAGTTGACAAATGCCATTTAGAAGTATTAATACTAATGTTTAAGATTTCTGCAATCTCACGATGTTTATAACCATCGAGAACATAAAGTGAAAAAACGGCGCGCACCGTATCGGGTAACAATTCCAAAGCTTGATACAAATCTTCGGCTACGAGTTGATCGATGATTTCAGGTGAAATCTGAACGTCCCTTTCGGTATTAAAATCCATAGCTTTATTGTAGCGTTGATTTTTGCGGATGTAGTCGATGGAAGTGTTGAACACAATTCTAGCCATCCATCCACTCAATGTACCTGTTGCTTTATAGTCTCCGATTGCATTAAAAATTTTCAAAAAGGCTCGATTCAAAACATCAACTGCTTCATCATGATTCGAAGTATATCGTTTGCATATCACGACCATGCGACCATAGTACCGTTGGTAGAGGTACTTCTGCGCCAGTCGGTCTTGTGCTCGACACCCTTGGATCAAATCCGCATCTATGCTTTGTGGTGAATAATGCATTAATTCATTTTGAATCTTGTTGAAAATCTATGTTTTTCGACTACACCCTTAATGACGCTAAGGTTGGAAGAAATGGTTGTAGGGAAATATGTTTTTTTTTGAAAAATACGGAAAATGCAATGGAATAGAGGGCATTGGTGGTATATTTTTGTCTCACAGCTAAACTTTATAAACACATACTAATAATAAATAATGTAAAATTCGTAAATTCGTGAATTCTATAATTAACGCAACAATCTTGATATAATGAAAAAATTACTCCTTCTCATTTTTTTTATCTCCATTTCATTTAATATTGGTTTTTCTCAATGCGAAAAATGTCGTATTAAAAAATATCAAAGGTCATTAATAGCCAATAAGGACATATTAGCAGATATAAGAGATGGCAAATTTATTGATGTTCACAAAAATCTCAATAATAATATAACAAAAAGAGGTAAATATTATGATAGAATATTTAACCAGGTAAGATATGGAGAAGGTTGCTTTTACTTCTATTATGCCTATGCCGTTTTAGGAGAAGCTTTTGATGACAATAAAACATTTAGAAGTTTTATATTAAATAACAAAAAATCCAATTCAATGCTTCTTAAAGAAAGAGCTCTCGTTGGTTGTAACTTTGCATTAGATATTCTAAAAGATGAAGATTGTTTGAGTAAATTAAAAATAGATAAAAGGTCTTTAAAAGAGATCAAAGAAGACTTGAATAGAATTAAAGTAAAATTAGAAAAACCTAATGATAACAATAATTCAGAAAATAAAATTCCTCCGCAACTAAACCCAAAGCCTATAAGTACAGATATTGAACTTAAACAGATTGAGGTAAAACCTATAAATCCTACTCTTGGACAACCATGTGAGTTAACATATTATCTCCTTAACAATGGAACTAAAATCATATACAATCTTCCTATTAAATATGAAATAGATTCGGAGGAAAGAACCCAAATTATTCCTAAACTTTCTCCACAAATATCATCTAAATTTGGAATTGATTTCACCCCTCAAAATACTGGCAATTTACAAATTAAAATCTCTGTTAATGAGGAGGGTTTAATTGAAGAATTAACCTTAGAAAATAATACCCTCCTAAAAAACATATACATCAACAAATCTAATATATCTTCAAAACGATTACTATTCTTATCTAATCAAAATGGTTCAAATAACCTTGCACAAGATGTTACTATAAATTCTTTTAATTCAAAAAGTGGTGTAAACCATAACTGTATTGAACTAATGCATTTATTTAAAAAAAATGATTTTCAAACAAAAACTTCACAAGAAATTGATGATCTATTCTTTTACCGATTTAATCGGTTCATTATTGAAAATAATATTGAGAGAAAAGATTTATCAATAAAAATTACAGGTTATGCTGATGGACAACCTTTTATTGAAGGAAAAACTTTAAATAACAGAGGTTATTCTCTACATGGAGAAAAATATTATTCACTTAATGAGGATGAGAATGGAGAAAAAACAAAAAAAGGAAATAAAATTTCAAACAATGAAGATCTCGCTTTTATTCGAGCGTTTACGCTAAAAATAAAAATGCAAAAACGATTTGGCTTAAAAAGAGAACAAATAAAATTATTTACTTACGTTGATAATGGAAAGGATGATGAGTATCTAAGACATGCAAGTCTCGAAATTTGCTCAGAAAAATTAACTGATAATGTTTTAGACAAATTTGGATTAGAAATGACAAAAGATTTGAAAGGGGAAAGTTATTATCCTAACAAGGAAGAAATCGTCAAAACACCTATCATTATACCTGAAACAGGACAAATTATTCCTTCTGATATACCAGAAATAATATTAAATAAAGAAATAAAGATAAAAAATATCATCTCATTTAAAACTGGTTCAGCTGTACTTGAAGAAAACTCTAATGCTGCTATAGAAGAAATTTTTAATATTTTAAAACAAAATCCTAACATTATTATTGAAATAGGAGGCCATACAAATAGATTCTGTAAAAAAAGTGACCGCATACCATTATCACAAGATCGAGCAATTGCAGTTGTAAATGCTCTTACAGATAAAGATATTAATATAAATAGACTAAAGCCTATTGGTTATGGTTATTCGGTACCTAAAGATAAAAGGGAAGACGCTGAATATCAAAAAATAAATCAAAGAGTTGAATTTAAAGTAATTGGCAATCTATAAAATAAAAAAATCTAAATATTATTTTTCATCATAAATAACGTTCCTCCCAACCCAATAAAACAAGTCCCGAATCCTATAATATAACCAATATATTCATTGTTCATTTCACCAATAATAGAAAAACATATTAACCCGCTTAAAAACCAAAAAAGAAAAGAAAGATTAGTTTTCTTAATGCCAAAACCTGCATATTTTTGATTAAATAATAAGGTAGTTAAATAGCCACTTAAACCATAACTTCCACCCCATAATATCAATTCAAAATCTGAATAAGAAGAGGATAATTCATCAAATATAAAAAAACATATTCCCCAAACAATAGTTATAAAAACTACTTCTATAAAATCAATTTTTGAAAATTTAAAATAAAAAAACAGGCCTAAACAAAATCCACATATAACGCCATTAACTACCTCTCGATTTAGAAAGGAGTATTCTATGTCATAATTCCATATCAAAGACCAGAGAAACCCAAGGAAAAGAATAGAGAAAATATTATTTGAAATATTAATACTCGAATCTACCTCTTCTATAGAAGTTTTTTGTCCTGCGTTTTCTAATAATGAAAGTAAGCTATCATTAATTCTATTTGCTTCGACTCTCTCATATTCTGATAAAATCACTCCTTTATTCTGTTTATTTAATAACCTATAGTAGGCAGCAGAAATAGAAGTCAAACTAGCCTTAGTTTGACTATCTCCGATTTCAGACAAATAATTATCTAGCAGATTGATAGCTTTCTTAATCTTTGATTTAGAAATTGCTTCTCGTATTTTTTCTTTTGGGTTAGACATAATATTTTGTTGCTCTAACTTCAAAAATACTAATTATAAATTAATTAGAATGAGTTAAAATCAAAAGAAATATCTTTTATTCGAAAAGTATTATTCAAAACCCATACTCCACACTCCCCTTCAAAAAAAACGGAACTCCAGGTGTAAAATGAATTTCCTCCACGCTCTCCGTCTCATTCTTTAATCGCGACTCCGTAGCAAATTGCGCCTCATTCCATTCTTGATTAAATAAATTCTCAACACTCACACCTAGTGTAATATTATTAAAAGTATAATTCGCATTTGCATCCATAATAAAATAACCTTCCGCCACAATTGAATTATCTTCATTCGCAGGTCGATCTTTAATATACCGATAATTTAAACCTCCAGAGAAACCATTTGGATGGCGATATGTCAAACCTCCCATAGAAGTCAATTCTGGAGCCAATGGAATTCTATCCTCACCAGATGCTTCTTCTATTGAACGAGCATGGGTATAATTCACATCTGCTTGTAAAAATAAATGATTCGCTATTTGATATCGAATTCCAAAGTCAATCCCTCTTCGAGCAGTCTTTCCACTTGGTTCCACAATTCCTGCATCACCTACATAAACAAATTCTTGTTCCAAATATAAATACCAAAGTGCTGTGTTCAACCAAATTCTCGAATGCGGTTTCCAAACTGTTCCTAGGTCTGCACCATATGCAGCTGGTAAAATTTGTTTTCCATTTTGAGCCACCACTACCCGTGTGTCATTAGAATGAAATCCTTTTCCTGTTTTAAAAAATAGTTGCCATCTTAAATTAGGATTGTAAATGATTTTAAAATGAGGTGCAAGTAAAAATTTCGTTTCAGATAAGGTTGGAATATTTTCCAACAACCGATTTTTATAATTAAAATTAAAACCATCCAATCGTACACTCGGATTAATTAACCATTTCCCAAAATCAAATTCCGCATTGACAAAACTATAAAAATTAGTTTCTCCTACATCACCAAAAGCAAATTGTCGAAGTGTTGTTTCACGGTTCAAGGTATGCGCAAGTTCATTGTTATCAATTTCATCATGACGAACACCCACTCCATAATTCATTTCCAAATCAACATTTCCTAAATCATGATTTTGAAATAAAGTACTATTCAATCCCAAAATATTCCGTTGTTCATGCTGTCGAATTTGATCGCCATTGATAGAGTCTTCTAGGAAAAATGTAAAATTGGAAAACAATTCAAAGTTATAATTACTATAAAATACATTTGATTTTATAAATGAATTATCGTTAACAATTTTTGTGTGAGCAATGTTAAAATTTGTCCTACTGGTTGTTCCACCTTCCGTATCATCGACACTTCCCCATCGAGTAATCGTGCCATTATCAACTAGTCGTTGAGGAATTTGTCCAGAGGCATTCCACTCACTTCTAAAATGTGAAAACAAGAAAGACAACTGATCTTCATTTTTTAAATCAATCAAATATTTCCCCATGACATTCCATCGATTAAAATTTTGAGGCGATTCCACAGGGCCATCTGACAACAAGTATTCGGAAGCAATATATGCATGTTGCCCTTTTTTTCCATCTAGTAAATCCAAGGCCGCAAAGGCTCGAAAAGTATTAAATTGCCCATACTCTAATCCAAAAGTACTTTCATCTAATTTGTCTTTAGTTTTAAAATCGACATAACCTGCGGTGGTGAAATTTCCATGACTGGCAGAGTATGGCCCTTTGGAAAAATCAATATTTTCAATGGTTTCAGGGATTAAAAAATGTAAATCCGCATATCCTTGACCATGGGCATGCGAAACCATATTGACTGGCATTCCATCCACATTAATAGCGATATCAGTCCCATGATCGATATCAAAACCTCTAAGGAAAATTTGTTCCGCTTTACCACCACCTGCATGTTGGCCGATAAATAAACCGGGCACTTTTCGCAGCACTTCTTGAGAAGAATTAACAGGAGTAATTTTTAAATCAAGAGCAGCAATGGTATTGGTAGCATTTTTAGAATTGGTTATCGTCACTTGTTTCAAGTCCACAGCATCACCTTCTAAAACGAATTCTAACTCCGAAGCTAAGTCATTTATATCAACAACATGATGTAGGGTTTTAAAACCCAAAAAGGAAACATTGATAACATCACCAAGTTGGACATTTTTTATTTCGAATTTTCCTACATCATTACTCAATGCATAATCGTCACCTGAAGTAAGAAAAACATATGCGTCTGAAACTGGCGTTTTGGATTCATCTAGAATAACGCCTCTGATGCTTTGAGCAAAAATAAAATTCCCCAAAAGCATCAAAAGGAATATGTTGATTATTCTCTTCATGATTTTGTTTTTTTTTTTTTAATAAGTAATTGCTCACATTTATTCATAATGTTATTTTGAGATTATTTTTTTAGCCTTCTAGGCAAAAAACGTAGGCGAACCCTATGATTCAGCGAGGCTTTTTAACGACGAAGGATAAAAAAAGAAGTCAAAATAACATTATGAATAAATATGAACAATTACTTACAATTCAATTTCTAGAAATAATATACCCAAGTGAAACTAAAAGTGCATTCACTTTAGGATTCCTAGATTTAAGTAAATAATTTTTGAAAAAACTAAATCAAACCAATTGAGGAGGTGGACTCAGTATTTTTGTAGATGCAGTTTGAAAGGAAAAGATGATTTGAAAATTTTTCTTCGATTGGAAATGTTCCAAATTTTTAATTACGATTCTTTTATTAACAATCTCTATTTTCTTTTTAATCTCCTGATTACTTTGGGATTGCGGTTGGTTTTCATTTTTTGTTTTAGAAATTTCTAAATTTTCTAAATTTTGGTGATGATGAGACTCCTGTGCATGTGCATTAAAACTATGGATTTTTTCTCCATCCAAAATCATCGAAGGGATATGACACATAAAATGTGCTACCTCTATTATTGGTTTTTGAAAAACACTAAGCGCATAGCTTACCATCAAAAGACCAAATATAAATGACCGATATGTATTTAAATACTTGAGCATGAATTCGAATATATATTTGCCTACAGCTTGAAATAACAAAAAAATAGTGACTTGGTTGTCAGAATTTCAACAAAAATATATACGAAGTCATCGTGCAGACTGGATTTTGGAAGATTAAATAAATGGTACTCGATAAATAAAAAAACATGAGTCATCCCATAAGTAATGCTTTTACGTAACGTTATCAAACCATCCGCAACGTTGAAAATGTTTTTCAAAAAATAAAGCGTGAAGAGCCAAGGAGATGGCAGCTCTCAATCGGTAAATCGGTATCGCAGCTTTGCGGTACCGATTTCCTGTTCTATGACACCATGTTGCGAAGAGTTGTTTTGCCCAAGGTTTCCAATTGCCAAGCATTCGTAATAAAAAGTCATAAACTAAAGAGACTATAGCTAACAACTTCTTTGTTCTATCAAAGAACCATAGTCTTGGACTTTCCATGCTAAGTTCAGATTTACAACATCGAAAAGACTGTTCAATTTCCCAACGATGAATATAAGAAAAACAAATTTCCCAAGCGGAGGCTTCATTTGTTATGGGGAGGCTAGTGATTAAATAAATTGGATTATTACTATAGTTTTTATCTCGAATAATGACTAGATATAGTTGAGTATTAAGGGATTCAGGATGTTTTACTGGCGCCCATGCAATAGATATAGTTTTAAGTTTTTTCCGTTCTTTATCTTTGACTTGCTTCTTCGCTTTTCCTCTATAGGATCTTGCTATGTTATATAGTTTTTTTAGTTCACCCTGTTCATTCAAAAATAAGTGATTACTTTTCCAACGAATGAGAAAGTCTTGCTGAAACTTTATCAACCACTCTAACATATTTGCATTGGCATAACCTCTATCAAAAACATGTAATCCTATTCTACCAATTTCTTGATGAATTTGTCTCAACATTCTGTAAATAATATTTGTCCCATGTTCCTTGTGCTTTCCTCGTGTAGTCCACCAAGTCATATTGAAAACAGAAGGAACTTCTCCCAAGGCTGATAACATCACTCCCGTCCATTTATATCCAGCTGTGTAGATTCTTTTTCCTGGAGGATTAAAAAATCCAGGTCTAATTCTGGTGAGTCGTTGCCCCTTACTACTAAAAACACTACAAAGTCCTCCTAAAAAAGAACTCTCTGATTTTTCTATTCGACTATCGTCCCACAATAGCAATGGTCTTTTTCCTTCCGCTAATTTTGCAATTCTTTCCTTACCTCGATTAAAGAAAAAATCATCAATCGATTTAGATGTCCATTTTTCACATTTTAGCAATCGACCAATTCTTTTTGTGCCTGCAGGTGCAGAACAGAAACCAGCAATAAAGCCTCCTAACTCACTCAGTAACAAGCCCATAGGTCGGTTACGGAACATCAATATGGCTATAAATAAATTGTAAAAAGTTTTGACAAACCGCTCATCGATTTGTTTGGAAAGCTTCTTTTCTATTGGAGATAAATAATGATGTGATTGTGTCAATAAGAACTCCCCTGACTTTTGTCTAATTGGTTGGTTCTTTCTATTTTGTAGCATGTTTTTAAACATAAAGACCTCCTGTGTTTTGATTGTGTGGTAATAATCAAAAATACACAGGAGGTTCTTTTTTTCAAAGTTTACGTGAATATCTTACTTATGGGATGACTCATGTTTTATTTATTTGGTTTGAAAGGGTTTCCTGCATAAGAGAGTTTGCCGTATTAAAGATGGTATAGCTTTACACCTATCTCTTAGCACTTTCAAGATGCCTCAATTGTATATAAAAAATCATCGCATTGATTGAAAATACCTCTAAATGACATAAAACAAGGGTATCAAAAAGGCAATCATATTAAGAATGAATATATACTTCAAAAAATAGTATTTTCTAACGTCAAATTCTTTCTAAAAATTAAATCTGAGGTTCCTACAACTTTTTAAAAAATCTTTTGTTCCTTTGTGGTACTGACGGAACGAAAATATTACCACTCGATATTTCGTTATCAAAAACTACACAAAAAAGAGGTCTAAAAGAATGATAACAAAAGAACTCATCATCCAAACGGCAACGCAATTATTTGTCGAAAATGGGGTAAAAACGATCACAGTCGATAAGATTGTTAAGGAACTTCGCACTTCCAAGCGTACGGTTTACAACCATTTTGAAAATAAGAATGATCTCCTCAAAGCTTGCCTAGCCGTCTATCATCAAAAAGTAAAAACAGAAAACGAAAATATTATCAATGAATCACCTAATGCCATTGCCGCACTCGGTCGATTACATAATGAAATTTTAAAACGCACTTACCAAGTCAATCCCAATTTTTTTTCTGACATCATACATTATCATCCTGGAGTACTCGAAGAGTCTTATCGAAATACTAACAATTTCGCTCATCAGCAAATCGTAGATTTAGCACAATGGGGAGTGGATGATGGAATTTTTCAAAAAGAATTTGATGTAGAAGTAGTTGGAAAAACAGTCTTGGTACTCCTTAAATTATTAAAAGACAATAAACTTTTCCCCATATCAAAATACAGTAAAGAACGCCTCACCTTTGGAACATTAGTTCCATACTTAAGAGGTTTATGCACTCCAAAAGGAGTAACACTATTAGCACAACAAGAAGAACTATTTAAAATATCCATTTAATAAAAAAATAAGGTTCACATCAAAACGGAATACACGTCCTAAACGCCGTCTACCGTTCACAGTAAACCGTCTACCGAAAAAAATTATGAACATCAACAGTTCCCTACAAAAAACTCCCATTGCCGTCATCGGTATGTCAGCCATGTTCGCTGACGCAAAAAACCTTGAAGAATTCTGGACGAATATCATCGAAGGAAAAGACAGTATCAAAGAAGTCCCAGCCGACCGTTGGTTGATCGAAGACTACTATGATCCAGACATGTTTGCAGAAGATAAAACCTACTGCAAAGTTGGAGGCTTTCTTCCAAAGATTGATTTCAATCCAATGGAATTCGGATTACCACCAAATATTTTAGAAGTAACTGACGCCAGTCAATTATTAGGATTGGTTGCTGCTCGTGATGCTTTTGAAGATGCAGGTTATGGTCGTAAATCTGAAAAATTTACCGCTGCGCTAAAAGAAAAAACAGGTGTGCTTCTTGGAGTAGGTGGTGGTCAAAAATTAATTACTCCTCTTATCGCAAGATTACAATATCCGATTTGGGAAAGAGCATTACGTTCAAGTGGTATTGCTGAAAACGAAATTCCAGCTATCATTGAAAAAATGAAAAAGGCATATATCGGTTGGAATGAAAATTCTTTTCCAGGTCTTTTGGGAAATGTAATCTCAGGAAGAATCACCAATCGTTTTGATCTTGGAGGAATTAATAGTGTAGTTGATGCTGCTTGTGCCGCTTCATTAAGTGCCATCAAAATGGCATTGAGTGAATTGGTGGAAGGTCGATGCGATATGATGTTGACAGGAGGAGTCGATACCGACAATTCTCCTTTTATGTATATGAGTTTTAGTAAAACACCAGCTTTTTCAAAATCAGGAAATATCACGCCTTTCGCTGATGATGCTGACGGAATGTTGATTGGAGAAGGTTTAGGAATGTTGGTTTTAAAAAGATTGGAAGACGCAGAACGAGATGGTGACAATATTTATGCAGTCATTAAAGGCGTAGGAACTTCAAGTGATGGGCGTTTCAAATCTGTTTACGCGCCTCGTCCTTCTGGTCAAGCATTGGCGATGCGTCGTACTTATGAAGACGCAGGTTACCCTGCGGCGACAGTTGGTTTGCTAGAAGCACATGGTACTGGAACAGGTGCAGGTGACCCTACCGAATTTACTTCAATGAATATGGTTTTTGGACAAGACAATCCACAAAGACAACATATTGCATTGGGTTCTGTCAAATCTCAAGTCGGGCATACCAAGGCTGCGGCAGGTGCTGCGGGAATGGTAAAAGCTGTGCTAGCACTACATCATAAGGTACTTCCGCCAACTATCAAAGTAGATCAACCTAACTCAAAATTCGATATTGAAAATACTCCTATTTATATCAATACCGAAACGCGCCCTTGGTTAAGAAATGGTCATCCACGTAGAGCAAGTGTAAGTGCATTCGGATTTGGTGGAATCAATGTTCACATTGCTATGGAAGAGTATGAAGGAAAAACACGTCCTGATTACCGAATTCACGAGCCATTTAAAACAATATTTTTACAAGATATCTCTCCAACAAAATTAATCGAAACTTTACAGATTACTTCGGAAGTAATGCTTGAAGAAGGAGAAAATGCATTTTTTGATTTAGCTAAAAAATCTAAGTCTACTGTTTTTGAAAAAAATAATGCACGGATTTCTTTTGTTGCAAAAAACACGGAAGAAGCTATCGACATTTTACAAACTGCCATTCAAACTTTAAAAGGTAATCAAAATGAATGGACGCATCCAAAAGGTATTTATTACCGACCAAATGGAATGGATACGAATGGAAAAGTAGTGGCATTATTTGCTGGACAAGGTTCGCAATATGTAGGTATGGGGAAAGAATTAGCCAATGCGTTTCCTGAAGTTCGTGATGCTTTTGCAAAGACTGATGGCATTTTTTATAAAGAAAATTTACCCGCACTTTCCAAAACGATTTTCCCAATTCCTGTTTTTTCTGATGCAGAAAGAAAAGCACAACAAACAACCTTAACTCAAACTCAAAATGCACAACCTGCTATTGGAACTTTGAGTATGGGACAATATAAAGTGTTGCAACGTGCAGGTTTTCAACCTAATTTCACCTCAGGTCATAGCTTTGGAGAATTAACAGCATTGTGGGCAGCAGGTGTTTATGACGATGATACTTTTATAGCTTTGGCAAAAACTAGAGGAGCTGCAATGGCGACTTCAAATCCAGATGCTGACACAGGTACTATGCTTGCAGTCAAAGCTTCTGCGGAACAAGTTCAACCAGCTATCGCAAAAATTCAAGGTGTAAAAATCGCAAATATTAATTCCAACAATCAAGTCGTTTTGGGTGGCAGCACAGCTGCCATTCAAATCACGATGGAACATTTAAAAGAGCAAGGATTTAGAGTGGTGGCATTGCCTGTTTCAGCAGCCTTCCATACTGAGTTTGTAAAACATGCACAACAACCTTTTGCAAGTTTTATCCAAACTCAAAAATTCAATCGCCCTCAAATTCCAGTTTTTGCTAACTCCACAGGACAACAATATCCTGATAACTTAAATGAGTTAAAAGCAATTTTAAAAGGACAAATATTAAATCCTGTATACTTCAAAAATCAAATAGAAAATATTCACGCGGCAGGTGGTCGCATCTTTGTAGAATTTGGGCCTAAAGGTGTTTTAACTAATTTGGTAAAAAATATTTTAAAAGAAAAAGAATACACCGCAATCGCCATCAATGCCAATGCGAAAAAGAATTCTGATTTACAATTCCGTCAAGCAGTTGCCCAATTACAAGTCTTAGGCGTATCGCTCAACAATGTTGACCCATACAAAAAAGACATGGCTGCACTTGCTCCAAAAACGAAATTGAATGTCGACCTCAGCGGTAATAATTATGTTTCTCAAAAAACTCAAAAAGCCTATACGGATGTAATGAACAATGGCTTTCAAGTTTCTGGAGGACAAACAAAAATCATTGAAAAAGTTGTAGAAAAAATAGTGGAAGTAGAGAAAGTTGTAGAAGTGCCAGCGGCAAACTCATTTATTAATCAAACTGAATCTGAAGAAGAAATTATGAATAAGCAAGCATTAGAAATCATCAAATCTGCATTGGAAACTTTTAACTCCAATCAAGCTAAGTCACTCGCTATTTTTGAAAAATTCATGAGTGACCAAAATCAACAGTCACAACAATTGTTGAATTTATTAAATCAACAAATGGCTGCAACCAGCCAAACGCCTGTTGCAAGAACAGTAGCACAACCTGCCGTAACTAATGTTGCTCCTATCGTTCGAGAAACTCCTGTTTACTCCAATGGAAATGGAAGTAGCAATGGAAACGGAACACATACTGCAACCAATGTAGTTGCTACTCCAACAGTTGTAACTCCTCCAACTCCTGCACCTACAACTGGTGGTGGAGACACATCAAAATTAGAAGCAGCATTACTAGAAGTAGTTTCTGAAAAAACAGGCTACCCTGCTGAGATGCTAGAATTAAATATGGACATGGAAGCAGACCTTGGAATCGACTCTATCAAAAGAGTTGAAATCTTCGGCGCACTAACTGCTCAATACCCTGAAATGTCTGGTATCAATCCTAACGAATTAACGGAACTTAGAACACTAGGTGAAATCGTTGATTACGTCAGCGCAAAAGGTGGGGCAGCAGTTTATAACAATGCTTCTACAAGTTCAACTCCTGTCGCTATCACAACGGTTCATACACCTGCTCCTGCTCCAATTGTAACCTCAACGAGTACTGGAACTGATACTGCAAAATTAGAAGCAGCATTATTAGAAGTGGTTTCTGAAAAAACTGGTTATCCTGCGGAAATGTTAGAGTTAGGAATGGACATGGAAGCAGATTTAGGAATTGACTCTATTAAAAGAGTAGAAATATTTGGAGCATTAACTGCTCAGTATCCAGAAATGTCTGGTATCAATCCTAACGAATTAACTGAGCTGAGAACACTTGGTGAAATCGTTGATTATGTAAGTGCTAAAGGTGGAGCTGCTGTTGCTAACAATGCTACTACATCAACTGCAACAGTTACATCAACTCCTGCACCTGTAGCCACTCCTACTCCATCAAGTAATGGCACAAGTAACGCAGAACTTGAAAAAGCATTATTAGAAGTGGTTTCTGAAAAAACAGGATACCCTGCGGAAATGTTAGAATTAGGAATGGACATGGAAGCTGATTTAGGAATTGATTCTATTAAAAGAGTGGAAATATTCGGAGCATTGACTTCACAATATCCTAGCATGGCAGACATCAATCCTAACGAATTAACTGAGCTTAGAACATTGGGAGAAATCGTTGATTACGTTTCCTCAAAAAAGGCATAAGCGGAACAGTTGCGCCCAAGCCTGTTACGCCAAATAATATTGTAGAACCTGTTGCTCCAAGCAAAGGTTCTACAGTAAAAACTTCCAATTTCCACGGCGTGGAACGAAGCGAAGTTGGGCTAAAGTATTTACCACAACCTGATTATTTGGAATTTAAATTACCAGATACACATGTCACTTTGATTACCAATGACGGTTCAGATTTGACAACAAAAGTATTGTATCAATTGGAAATGAATGGCAACAAAGTCGTCATCCTAAATCTTCCAAATACTAAAAATCCAATTTCAGTAAATGGTATCCATTTAGAAAGTCATTCTGACGAAGCTGTCAAAAATGCTATCGAAAAAATTCGAAATCAATATGGTGAAGTAGGAAGTTTTATCCACTTACACCCGCATTTCGAATTTCAAAATGGAAATTTTGTCCAACATTTTCCAGCAGAAAAACAAGTGGTAAAAACATTGTTTTTCTTAGCCAAACATTTACAAAAACCTTTAAACGACTTAGGTCAAAACCAACGTGCTAATTTCCTTACCGTAACTCGTATGGATGGAAAATTAGGACAGGGAAAAAGAGGAAATGTAAGTGTCATCGGAGGTGGAATTACAGGTTTAGTAAAATGTCTAAATTTAGAATGGTCACCAGTAGCATGTAGAGCATTGGATGTACAACCTGAGTTATCATCTGAAGTAATTGCTCAACAAGTTTTAGCAGAATTACATGACCCAAATGTTAGAAATATCGAAGTCGCTTTTTCAGAAGAAGGTCGTGCAACGACTAGCGTTACAAAAGTACAAGTCACTGATAACCAGGAAATTAAAACTACTGTAACTAAAGATTCAGTCTTCCTTGTAAGTGGTGGAGCAAAAGGTGTAACTGCAACCTGCGTCATCGAAATGGCAAAAGCTTTCCAATGTAAATTCATTCTTTTAGGACGTTCCGATTTCAATTATAAAATTCCTGAATTTGCAAAAAATGAATCTGACGAAGGAACGTTGAAACGACTTATCATGAATGATTTTAAGGTTCGTGGAGAGAAGCCAAGTTTACCTGCTGTCAAAAAGATTTACAGTAAAATTGCTGCCAAAAAAGAAATGGATGATACCATTTCCCAAATTAAAAATCACGGCGCTCAAGTAGAATATGTAAAAGGTGATGTAACCAATCCTGCAAGTTTTAAAAATGATCTTAACAATGTAGTTACAAGGTTTGGAAAAATCACGGGAGTAATTCACGGTGCAGGTCGTTTAGCAGATAAATATATTCAAGATAAAACGGAACAAGATTTCGAAAATGTTTTATCGGTAAAATTAGATGGTCTTTTAAGTTTGTTTGCATCTGTAGATATTCATCATTTAGACCACTTGATTTTGTTTTCTTCTGTTGCAGGTTTTTATGGAAATGTAGGACAAACCGACTACGCCATCGCTAACGAAATTTTAAGCAAAGCAGCTCACCTTTTCAAAAAGAATCATCCCAACACTCATGTCTCTGCCATCAATTGGGGCGCATGGGATAGCGGTATGGTTAGCGGTGAACTCAAAGCACAATTTGAAGCAGCAGGTGTCACGCTCGTCAATAGCGAAGGCGGGGCAGCAATGATGGTCAATGAATTAAATACTGACTATTCAAACCAACCGCAAGTCATCATCGGAGGAACTTTGCCTGCTGGTATTAGTCACCTCGGCGACTTAAGAACACATAAAATCCACCGTGCCATAAAATTAGGAAGCAATCCATTTTTGATGCACCATGTCATTCAAGGCAACGCAGTTTTACCAGTTGTCAATGCTTGCGGATGGATGGCTCAAACTTGTGAAAAACTCTATCCTGATTTTAAAGTTTTTCAAGTAAAAAATACAAAACTCTTTAAAGGTATCGTCTTCGACGGCAACCAAAAAGATAATTATATCATCGAATGTAAAGAAATCGAAAAGACCGATTCTCAAATTATTTTCGAAACGACAGTACTTAGCGAAGGTGCAAAATTGCCAACCTATCACTACAAAGCTACTGTCATCCTAAAACATAAAAAACAAATCCCAAATCCTCCAAAATTCCAACATCAAACAAGCGAAACTTACACTCCTACGGAAGGTGCAGTTCTCTATCAAGATGGTTCTCTTTTTCACGATAAATACTTCCGTGGTATTGAACAAATTTTGGATTGTACGGAAAATCAAATTGTACTTTCCTGCAAGGCACCTCATGTTCCACTTTCTGAACAAGGTCAATTTCCTGTAATTTCTGTCAATACTTTTTTTACAGATATTCAATATCAAGGAATGGTTGTTTGGGTTCAAAAATATCACGATGGCGCGAAGAGTTTGCCACTACAAACGGATTCTGCAATTTTATATAAAGACATTCCTTTTGGAAAAGAATTGTTAGTGAATGTAAAAATTGAAGAAGCTAGTGATTTTAAAATGGTGGCGACTTGTACGGTGTATGATAAGGAAGGGACGGTTTATATGTTGACAGAGGGTGCAACGGTAACAGTATCGAAAGGATTGGAATGGTAAAAAGTCCCAGAGGGACGAAACATCGGTAGAAAACATAACAACATATTTACAAACTACCGAATCCCAGAGGGACGACAAAAACGCATACTATAATTAAACAAACATACAATGGCAAAAAACAACACCTACACACAAATTCATATTCATGCTGTTTGTGCTGTAAAAAATCGAGATGCAGTTATAGACAAAAGTTGGAAAGACGACTTATTCAAATACATGACAACCGTACTCCAAAACTATGAACATAAAATGTTAAGTATAAATGGCGTTTCAGACCATGTTCATATGTTTTTTGGAATGCGTCCAAAGCAATCACTTTCTGATTTGATGGCGGAGGTAAAAGAAAGTTCTTCAAGATGGATTAATCAAGAAGGATTCGTACTTGGTAAATTTCAATGGCAAGATGGGTTTGGAGCATTTTCACACAGTCGGTCGCAAATACCTCAAGTGATTCAATATATTGAAAATCAAGAAATGCATCATCATAAGAGAACATTTTTAGAAGAGTATGTTGATATGTTGGAAAAATTTGAAGTGGATTATGATGAGAAATATATTTTTAAAGATTTGGAATGAGTTCGATATATATTGATTTATTCCGTCCCTCTGGGACTCGATAATAATGTAAATGTGTTGTTGATTATATTCTACCGATATGTTGTCCCTCTGGGACTCCTCCAAAAAACCAAGTCCCAGAGGGACGAAATATCGGTAGAAATAAAAAACCAACCAGTAAAAAGACGAGCGAGTCCCAGAGGGACGGCAAAATCTTCATCTTATCGTCCACGTTATTCGAGCGGGCTGGGAAGGGCGAAAAATGAGGGTGCGGGAGCAGCACGGTGTTAAGCATTTTTTTCGCCGAGAATTTTGCTTACTTTTTTTCGAATGAAAAAGTAAGTCGCCGAAGGCAAATGCAACCAAAGGCACAATCTCAAAAGTTAGGCAATACGCCAAATTCAAAAAAAGAAAATGACCAAAATAGCAATAATAGGAACCTCAAATCTTTTCCCAGGCTCTTCCACAACAGAAGAATTCTGGCAAAACCTATTGCAAGAAAAAGACCTCACGTCACTTGCAACCAAGGAAGATTTCGGAGCGAACCCAAAAGATTTTTTCCATCCAGAAAAAGGAGCAGTAGACAAATGCTACTCCCTACGAGGCGGCTACATTCGAGATTTCAAATTCGACCCCAATGGTTACGAATTACCAGCCGACCTATTAGCAACACAAGATAAACTATACCAATGGTCACTCTACGTAGCCAAAGAAGCATTAAAAGACAGTGGCTACGATAACAAAAAAGACATCCTAAAAAAATGCGGCGTCATCCTCGGAAACTTATCTTTCCCAACCAGCACCTCGCATCAATTCATGTCCTCCGTTTACACCCAAACAGCAGAAGCAGCACTTCAAAATTTGCTGCAAGACAAAAACTTCAAACTAAAAAATAACAATCAACACACGCAAAACGACATTCTCGATTACACCCCTTCCCAAATGGTCACCAAAGCATTGGGACTCGGAGCAAATCATTATACTTTGGATGCCGCTTGCGCCACCTCATTATATGCCATCAAATTAGCTTGCGATGAATTAGTAACTGGAAAATCAGATTTGATGTTGGCAGGAGCAGTTTGCGCCTCTGACCAATTATTTATCCACATGGGCTTTTCGATATTTCATGCCTATGCACCTGCGGATAAAATGTTTGTTCCGATGGATAAAAACTCTGCAGGTTTAGTTTCATCGGAAGGAGCAGGAATGGTTGTGTTAAAAAGGCTAGAAGATGCCGAAGCAGATAACGATAATATTTTAGCAGTCATAGGAGGAATTGGTTTGTCAAATGATGGACGTGGAAAATTCTTATTATCACCACATCCCAAAGGGCAAAAGTTAGCTTTCGAACGAGCTTATCAAAATGGAAATATTTTAGCAAAAGATACCAGTTATTTAGAATGTCACGCGACAGGTACACCACTTGGCGATGTAACCGAATTGAATTCTATTTCTGACTTTTTTAAGGAAAAAGGAGTTCAACCGTTATTGGGTTCTGTAAAGTCAAACATGGGGCATTTGTTGACGGCAGCAGGAATGACAGGTCTGTTAAAAGTATTGTTATCCATGCAATACGAAACGATTCCTTCCAACATTAATTTAAAGGAATCCGTCGAAGCAGAAAATGGTTGGATGACACCTGCTCATATGATTACAAAGGCAACGCCTTGGAAGGATAGTAAAAAACAAGCGGGAATTAATTCCTTTGGTTTTGGTGGAACGAATGCTCATATGGTTGTTCAAAATTATGATAAAACACAACCACGAACTCAATCAGATGCTCCCATCGAATTGCAACCAATGTCCATCATCGGAATGGATGCACACTTTGGCGACTGCACCAATTTAGAAGATTTCTATTCCACTATTTATCATGGCAAACAACATTTCCGTGATTTACCAAAAGGTCGGTGGAAAGGTTTTGATGAAAATAAAAACTTGTTACAACAGTTCGGTTTCGAAGATGGTAAAGCACCCAAAGGTGCCTACATCGAAGATTTTGAAATTGACTTGCTACGTTATAAAATCCAACCTAAAGAAGCTGAAACTTTAGAACCTCAACAAGCACTTATTCTCAAAGTGGCAGACAACGCCATCAAAGATGCAGGCTTGGATGAAAGTTCAAATGTTGCCGTTTTGATTGCAATGGAATCGGAATTAGCGATTCATCATTACTTGGCTCGATGGGATGTCACTTGGCAATTAAAAGAAGCACTTCGAGAAAGCAATATCGAACTTACCTCAGCGCAAGAAGAGGAACTAGTTGAGTTGGCAAAAAATGGGATGTACTTCCGTGAAGGTTCTCAGACACCAAGTCAGCATACTAGTTTTGTAGGAAATATTATGGCTAGTCGAATTGCTGCATTGTGGGATTTCTCAGGTGCAGCGTTTACAGTTTCAAGTGGAGAAAACTCTGTTTTTAAAGCATTAGAAATTGCTCAGAACATGTTATCGATAGGGGAAGTAGATGCTGTGGTAGTCGGTGGTGTTGACTTTGCAGGTGGACTTGAAAATGTATTGTTACGAAATCAAAAAAACAAAGTTAATTTAAACGATAAGCCAAGTATTTCTTTAAATAAAAATGATAATGGTTGGTTAGTTGGAGAAGGTGCGGGAGCGATTGTTTTGAAAAAAACAAGTAAGATTAAGGAGAATAAAATTTATGCAACGATTGATGGGATTGGTACTGAATTAAATCCGAGAGACATTGGTTATCAAGAGATTCTAGAGGATGATTCAGATACCTTTACTAAATCTTCAAAGTTTAGTAAACCTAATTCCAAAACTGCAATCGGTAGTATCAAAGCCAATATTGGAAACACCTACGCGGCTTCAGGAATCGCAAGTCTAATAAAAACCGCACTTTGCCTCCACCATCGTTTTATTCCTTCAGTTCCTAATTGGAAAACGCCAAAAGGCGATTCTTTCGAAAATAATAACTTTTATTTCCCAGAAAAGTCTAGACCTTGGATTCTTCAAAACGGAACAACTGAAAGAAAAGCAATCGTCAACGGATTGGAAAATATTCAAGTCGTAATGACAGAAAACGTAACCGTGTCACGGTTGCAACCGCGGCACGATTCTCAAGGACAGAAATCATTTTTACAAAAAAATACTCCTCACCTATTTGCACTAAAAGGAAACAACCAAAAAGAAATACAACAACAAATTTCCGCTTTAGAAATTGCTATCGAAACAGCAACACCTCTAGCAGAAATCGCACAACAATTTTTCCAAAAATCAAAAGAAAAGAAAACTACTTTTTCCACAGTCTTAATTGCTAAAAACAAAAAAGACCTTCAACAAGAGATTTCTTTTTTCCAAAAAAATATCACCAGAGCGTTTGAAAAAAATCAAATCTTAAAAACACCAAGAGGAAGTTATTTTTCTCCAAACCCATTAGGACAAAAAGGAAAAGTAGCATTTGTCTATCCTGGTTCTTCGACCGCTTATACAGGTTTGGGGCAAGATTTATTTCAGTTGTTCCCTCAGCTTTATCCACACTTCGAAAAGTTGTTGCCCAACTTAGACGAATATGTTTGGTCGGATTATTTATTTCCCAAAAAAGTCAGCGTAACAGATACAGAACCCAATATTTATAACAATACAATTGCAATGATGTCGAGCGGGGTTTTTTACTCCGCAGCATTTACACATGTTTTGCAAAATGTATTTGGATTAAATCCTGACTTGGCATTTGGATATAGTATGGGTGAATGTAGTAGTATGTGGTATTCCTTAAATGTTTGGTCGCCAAATAATACTGAAGAATTCAAGACCTCCCCTATTTTTAAAAATCGATTTGCAGGAAATTTAGAATTGCTCGCTGAAGAATGGAATATTTCAACAGATGAAGCCAAAGCACGTTGGGTAAGTTTGGTTTGTTTAGCACCTCGAACTGAAATAGAAAAACTAGTTCAAACTAAAGATAAAGTTTACCTCACTTTTATCAATACTGAAAATGAGGTTGTCATCTCAGGTGACAAAACAGAATGTCAAGCCATCGCCGACCAATTAGGTTGTGCTACCATAACAATACCTTTCCAAAATGTTATCCATCACGATTTTTGTAAAAAGGAAGAGGAAGGATTAATTAAGATGCACCACTTTGATTTGAATACCAATGTGGACATAGATTTCTATTCTAGTATTTCTCATGGAAAAATAAAAATGGATAGCCAAGCGATTGCTGAGAACTCCACTATCGTTTGTCATCAGCAAGTTGATTTTCCAAAAACTGTAAATACGGTATTTGAAAATGACGCTCGAATATTTATTGAAGTAGGTGCCAATGCGACTTGTACCGGTTGGATAAAAGAAAATTTAAAAGGTCGTGAACACTTGGCAGTCAGTATGAATGTTAAAGGAAAAAGTGATGCACAATCATTGATGGAAGTTTTGGCGCAACTGGTAAGTCATGGTGTTGAATTGGATTTAACAGCACTTTATATTGAACCAAAAGTAGGCAAAGCACCACGAAGTTTTATGAAAAAAATCCATGTGGGTGGGCAACGAATTTTTGATTTAATTTTAAATACAGAGAAAAAAGATTTTTTTAAAAATATAAAAAGAAAAGCCGTACCGCAGGTACAAAAAGAAACCGTCAAAGAACTCACACTTGCATTTGCAGGCGGAGGAAATGATTTACCTCCAAAAGCAAAAAGCATTGATGCTATTGACAAAACAATTCATTTACATTTAGAAAAAACAAATTCCAACATGGAAGTTTCAACTATAAAAAACACAACAACTACAGGAAATAAAATTGGAGAGAACGGTTTGCGTCTTCAAAATTTTGAATCAGGAGAACAACTGGAAGGGAAAGAAATTATTTTTTCTCAACAAGATTTAGAAGAGTTTGCAACTGGAAAAATTTCCAATGTCTTCGGTCCTGAATATGCCATCATTGACACTTATCGTCGTCGAACGATGTTGCCGATGTATCCTTATTTATTGGTAAGTCGAGTTACTGGATTAAATGCAGAACGAGGCAATTTCAGGCCTTCTACGATGCAAACGGAATATGATATTCCCTACGGTGCATGGTTTACAACTGACCGACAGATTCCTTGGGCAGTATCGGTAGAATCAGGTCAATGTGATTTATTATTGATTTCATATTTAGGCATTGATTTTACCAATAAAGGAAATTTAGTTTATCGTTTATTGGATTGTACATTGACATTTGTGGATGACTTACCTTTCGAAGGGCAGACTTTACGATATGATATTTCCATTAATTCTTTTGTTAGAAATGGAGAAAATTTATTGTTCTTTTTTAGCTACCGATGTTATGTGGAAGATAGATTAGTTTTAAAAATGGATGGTGGATGTGCTGGATATTTTAGAGATGAAGAATTGGAAAATGGTGCAGGAGTTGTTTATACCGATAAGGAATTGGAAGTCAAACGAAATGCGAAAAAACGATATTTCACTCCTTTATTAAATACGACTAAAACGACTTTTACCAAAGAAGATTTACAACATTTGATTAATGGCGATATGGAAAAATGTTTTGATGACATTTCCTATTATGCCAATGGTCGAAATCCTTCTTTATGTTTGCCTCCTGAAAAAATATTGATGATTGACAGAATTACATCTGTTGATTTGACAGGTGGTGCATATGGTTTGGGATACATTGTCGCGGAAAAAGATTTGCATCCTGACGATTGGTATTTCCCTTGCCACTTCCGAGATGATGAAGTTTTGGCAGGTTCACTTCAAGCAGAAGGTGGTGGAAATTTATTGCGATTCTTTATGTTGATGTTGGGACTTCAACGATTGACAAAAGATGCCCGTTACCAACCAATCTTCGACTTGCCTCAAAAAGTACGTTGTCGAAAACAAGTTACTCCTTCAAAGGATACGAAGTTAATTTACAAATTAGAAATCAAGGAAATTGGTTTGATTCCTAATCCATATGTGATTGGTGATTTGGAAATTATTTCAAATGGTGTAGTGACCGTTCATTTTGAAAACTTAGGTTTACAATTAAGAGAAAAAACAAATCCTAAATATTTAGAGACAACTTCAGGTGTTGAAATTTCACCACGTTCTGAAGGAGCATTGTTAAATGAATTAGACATTACGACTTTTGCTTTGGATGATTTGTCAAAATGTTTTGGGGATGATTTTGCAGTATATGATGGTCGTAAAGTTTCACGTCAGCCCAATACAGATTTACAGGTTATTTCGAGAATTTTAAGTGTAGATGGTACACGTGGAGATTTTTCCAAACCTTCAAAAATTCATGCAGAATATGATGTACCTGTAAATGCTTGGTACTACAAACAAAATTCTGCGACGACGATGCCCTACTCTATTTTGATGGAGATTGCTTTGCAGCCTTGTGGATTGTTAGGTGCGTATTTGGGAAGTACATTGCAATTTGCAGATAAGAATTTATACTTCCGAAACTTGGATGGAAATGGCGAAATGTTTGACTTGCCAAGTGGAACAGATTTTAGAGGTAAGACAATTACAAATCATGCGGTGTTGACTTCTTCCGTTGCATTGGGTGGTACGATTTTACAAAACTATACTTTTGAATGTTCGATTGACGGACATGTTTTTTATAAAGGAAAATCTTCATTTGGATTTTTCCCTGCGGAAGCATTAGCTACACAAGTTGGTTTGGATGGTGGAAAAATGGTTCAACCATGGTATATCACTCAACAATTACAACCGCAACAATATATGCAAATCAAATTGGATTCTTTGTATGGAAAAATGAAACTCTACAAAGCTCCTACAAATAAACCACATTATCGTTTGGCAGAAAATCAATTGAATTTAATTGACAATTTGATTATTGCAAAAGATGCGGGTGAGCATGGCAAAGGCTATGTACATGCTACAAAATTTGTGATGCCTTATGAGTGGTTCTACACTTGTCATTTTTATCAAGACCCTGTGATGCCTGGTTCGTTGGGTGTGGAAGCGATTTTGCAAGCGATGCAAGTTTTTGCTTTACAGCAAGATTTGGGTAAAGAGTTTTCTAACCCGAAATTTGTTCAATTAGCGAATCATGAGACGGTGTGGAAATATCGTGGGCAGATTTTGACGCATGTTCGAGAGATGCAATTGGAAATTCATATTAAGTCGGTTGAGATGCGTGGTGGGCAGTTGCAAGTGATTGGGGATGCGAGTTTATGGAATGATGAGGTTAGGATTTATCAGTTGACGGATTTGGCTTTGGGGATTGAGGAGGGGTAGATTTTTTCAACGCAAAGGGTTTTTGTTTTTAAACGTAAATGGATTGAACGCAGAGACACGGAGACGCTGAGTTTTTATTTTTTCTTCGAAAAAATAAAACAATAATTAAAATTCACGTCCAATAAAAACTCAGCGTCTCCGTGTCTCTGCGTTCAATCCATTCACGTCCAAGAAAAAAACACTTTTCACTATAATTAAACATACTAAAAATGACACGAGAAGAACTAAATGAATTTGGCTCCATGATTATTGGAGCAGCAATTGAAGTACATCGAGAAATGGGTCCTGGATTATTGGAATCTGTTTATGAAGAATGCTTGATTGAAGAGTTAAGGGCAATGGGATTGAAAGTAGAACAACAAGTTCCAATTCCAATTTTTTACAAAGGAAGAAAATTAAAGAAACATTATATAGTTGATGTTTTAGTTGAAGATGAAATTATTATTGAATTAAAATGTGTTGAAGAAATTCGTCCGATTCATGAAGTCCAAGTTGTTACTTATATTAAACTGGCTAACAAAAAACTCGGTTACTTAATAAACTTCAACGTCACACAAATGATTAAAGGAATTAAACGAAAAGTAAATAACTTCTAACGTGAATGGATTGAACGCAGAGATACAGAGACGCTGAGTTTTATTTTAAATTCACGTCTAAGAAAACTCTGCGTCTCCCTGTCTCTGCGTTCAATCCATTCACGTTAGAAGAATAAAAAAACTTTGCGTTAAAAAAATACAAATATGAAATACAACGGTACACCACAACAACTTTTCTGGAAAGGCTCCCCAAGAGACATCGTCTTCACCCCAGAAGAAATACAAGAAAAACTTTCCAACACGGAAAAACCTTGTTACATCATGCAAGACTTCCGAGGAAGAATCGGAGCAAGTAACGATGGCGAATTAGTCTCCCAAGGAAGAGGACTTCAAGTCCTAGCCATGGCGAACCCCATGACCGCATCCCAACTCGGCGACCCCACATTCCAAGAAGACTACAACCTTAAATACTCCTACAAAACAGGCGCAATGGCCAACGGAATCGCCTCCGAAGAATTAGTCATCGCAATCGGAAAAGCAGGATTCCTAGGTTCATTCGGAGCAGCAGGTTTAGTCCCAACAAGAGTTTTACAAGCCATAGAAAAAATACAAGGAGCATTACCGACACAGTCCTATGCATTCAATTTAATCCATAGCCCAAACGAACCTGCGCTTGAAGAAGGAGCAGTAAAATTGTTTTTGGAAAAAGGAGTACATGTTGTGGAAGCATCCGCATTTTTGGCTTTGACAGAAAATATAGTCCATTATCGAGTAGCAGGATTGAGTCAAGATGCAGAAGGAAATGTCATCACGAAAAACAAAGTCATTGCAAAAATATCTCGAAAGGAAGTCGCTGCACATTTTATGCAACCAGCCCCCGAACGATTTTTAAATGCATTATTAGAAAAAGGAAAAATCACAGCAGCGCAAGCCCAATTGGCTTCAAGAGTTTCGATGGCAGATGATATTACGGTGGAAGCAGATTCAGGTGGGCATACAGATAATCGTCCATTGGTTGCATTGCTATCTACGATTATTCAGTTGCGAGATGAATATCAAGCGAAGTATAATTTTGAGAAAAAAATCAGAGTCGGCGCAGCAGGAGGAATCTCAACACCTGCCTCTGCATTGGGTGCATTTATGATGGGTGCGGCATTTGTAGTGACTGGATCTGTAAATCAAGCTTGTACGGAAGCAGGGACTTCGGAACACGTGCGTAAGTTGTTACAAACTGTTGCTTCTACGGATGTGATGATGGCCCCAGCTTCTGATATGTTTGAAATGGGCGTAGAATTGCAAGTACTAAAAAGAGGAACACTCTTCGCTCCTCGTGCTAAAAAACTATACGAATATTATAAACATTATAATTCCATTGACGAGATTCCTACGGACGAAAGAGCAAAATTAGAAAAGCAAATCTTTAAAAAACCATTAGAAGAGATCTGGCAAGGTTGTATTGAATTTTTTGAAAAAAGAGATCCTGAACAAATCGAACGAGCGCAAGGAAATCCAAAACGTAAGATGGCTTTGATTTTCCGATGGTACTTAGGATTGTCTTCTAATTGGGCCAATGCAGGTACAGAAGGTCGTGCTCAAGATTACCAAATTTGGTGTGGCCCTTCTATGGGTGCATTTAACGATTGGGTAAAAGGAAGTTATTTGGAAGATTATAACAATAGACATGCAGCAGATGTAGCGGAGCAAATTATGCAGGGTGCAGCTTATTTATATCGGGTACAGGCGTTGAAAATGCAAGGGGTGGAGTTTCCGATTGAGGTGGAGAATTTCGCATTGAATAACAAAGAAGTACTGGTTTAAAATTTATGATTTTTTTAAACAAAAAAGGCTGCCGAATAACTTCAGCAGCCTTTTTTATTTAAAAAAAATATTACCTCGAAATTCTAACTTGCTCAGAAATTTTTGAATTAAAAATCTGAACAATATAATTCCCTTGAGCTAAATTTTTAAAATAAAAATCACTCACTCCTTCTTTTATTTTATTTTCAAAAACAACTTGCCCTGCCATATCCAAAACTAAAATTTGAGCAGATTGATTTAATTCCAAACTCAATAAATTCAAAGAGTTAATTTTTACTTGAACAGCGCGATTCCCTTTTATAATTTGAGAAATCACATTAAAATATTCAAATGACAAATCATAATCCACCTGTTTGAGTCTATAATAATTATTCCCAACTGATGGATTTTGATGCACATAACTATATACTTGATTTATATTTGTAGTTCCAACTCCATCTACAATATCAATCGTTCTAAAGTCTTTCCCATTTAGACTATGCTCAACTTCAAAGTGAAGATTATTAATTTCAGAAGCAGTTTCCCATATCAACTTCACCTCATTGCCCTCTGTTATGTAACTATAAAATTTTATTAAATCAATCGGAAGACTAGTCAAAGGTGCAATCCCTGCATCAATAATATCAGGAAATTCACTTGCGGAATAAGTAATCGATCCTATATGAATTTTTATATTTGTACCATTCCCACTCACACTTAGTGCATCCTCATTTGAAGTATCTTCAATTAAAATCAACGCTCCTTCTGCCATAGTCAATTCATCGATTCCATTAAATTTCAAACTCCCCGATCCTTGAATTGTCAAAGTAATCGCACCATACGAAGTCAAATCCCAAAGGTCATTATTTTTAATACTTACCGTCGCATTCGTTGGAATTATAATATCAACTGGAGCAGAGCCACAGTTATTCGTGATATAACTATTTAAGTTTGAAAATCCCCAATTATAGGATCCGGAAGGAAGCGTACATTGACCATTTATTTCGGATAAAAATAAAATACTCAACAAGAAATTTAAAGTAAGAAAATATTTAAGTCTCATAATAATCATGTTTGCAATTTTAAAGAATCAAATTGAATTCTCTTTAATTGGTTTTAAATGATTTTTTTAAAATCACTTAGTGTTATAAGACTCGTTGGTAAGTTATCAAAGATATATATTTCTATATGTCCAAAACATATACCAAAATGGGTATTACGCTTTTATTTTGGACTTTTTAACTATACTTTCACATTTAATAATTTTTTTCTTTTTGGTATATAGCTAATAACTACTTTCAAATAAACATCGGTTAGAGTACCTAATAACAACACTTCTTATACTTCTTCCCACTCCCACAAGGGCAAGGTTCATTCCTCCCTACTTTAACGGTAGGCGCTGCTTTCGATGGTTCAGTATTCTTTTTTCTTAAACTTTGCTGCATTGCTCTTAACTTCGCTTTCTTCTCCTCTTTTTCTTTTTCTAATTCAGCAATTTTCTGTTCATATTCTTGTATTGTTTTTTCACGATAATCTTCCGATTCATATCCTCCCCAAGTCTTAATAATATACTGATAATGATCATACACATTATCGAGTAATTCATGTTTTCCAATCTCATCATCATCATCTAAAATCGCAGATTCAACCTCCTTATAATCTCCAGGCAAACTTATATCTACCAATCCCGTATCATAAAGTATCTTAATCTTAGGTAGAAAAGTTTCATCTGAGAAATCGCAAACTTCAGCAATGAGATTAGAGACTACATCTATATCACAAATCAATGGATCATTTACATTTTCCAGAAAATAATCTAAAACTTCGTGATACCATTTTAAAACTTCTTCTTCTCGTTCTGGTTGATGTTTTGCAATTTGAGTAACCGCTTGCTGAATCACCATCTTTGCTTGCACACCTATTTTCACATCAAATTGAAATGTTTTTAATTCTTCCAAATCATTTTGAGCGAGTCGATAAACTAATTGCCAAAATGTCTCATAAAAATGATCACCATACCAATTATAAATCATATCATCTCGCTCCGAAAAATGATGAAGCATCATGGGTAGTTTTTCTTTTGCTTTCAATTCCGTAATCAAAAATAAAGCATGCAAAGAGAATGAACTGACGCTATCAATAGATTCGGCTTCCTTATTTTTTTCCTTAAAATATTCAAACCGATAAATACTATCTAACAATACTTTTTCAAGATCTTCTAGCAAAGTAGTTCTTGGCAAAGCAAGTATTTTATCTAAAATACTTTTTTCAATATTTAATCCATTTTGATAAAGTGCTTCTATTTCTGAATGATGGAAACGAGGTGGTTCAGTTGTTTGCAATGCAGCATAATCTTTTTGAGGTAAACGCTCTCTCGCAAGATTTCGCTCTTCTAATTTTGCTTGATATTTCTCGAAATTCAAATTATACAGAGTGTTACTTAACAAATGATTTAACCTAGTAATAGTAGGATGAGTTTTTCCTAACATTTCAGAGGCCATCTTGATCCTACTTTCCGCCGCTTCAATATTTTCAGAGGCCAATAAGTAATGACAGGAGGTACTTAAAAAAGAAGTAAATTCTTGTTCATGAAAAACCTCTCGATTGGGATAAAGACCTTTTAAATCAAGTGCTTCCCCAAGTATTTTAGGGATTTCATCTAAACGGTCTTCCTTCATATATTCTGCACAAAGATTTAATTTACCAAATAAATAATCAGGATGGTCTTTCATCAGTTTATGATTTGCAGCTTTTGACCGTTCCCATTTCCCTTTGTTTGCAAAAAATACAACTAAGTAATTTTTGAAAGCAGGGACATTAGGATACCGCTTGATCAACTTTTGAATTTCCTGAGGATTTTTGATTTTCCCTTTTTGAATTTTTATATACGTTCGATGTAGCTGATCTTCTATCTCTTCATTATAATGTTGATTATGATCTGCTTCTTCAGGTTCCCCTGTAATTTTGTAATTGAACATTTTTAGGTTTTCTCCGAATTCCATTTTTTTTTTTGCTAAATTAAAAAATGGAATTGAAATTTTTAACTAAGAACCCCAAAAGAGTCCAATAAAAAAACCCTTACATTTCATCCCCCTTCTACTCATATTCAATAAATCAAAATACTTCTTTTGCACATTTCAATAAACTTCCTACCTCACCATTCCCTACTTTTATCAAAAAAATATAAAACCCTCCATTATGAAAAAATCAATCATTTCAATCTGTTTTATTTTTTTGATAAAGACAATTATAGCTCAAACACCAACTCAAACCATCAAAGGAATCGTCATTGACCAAGACACCCAAGAACCACTCATCGGAGCAACTATCACCGTAGAAGAATTCGAAGATTTGGGAACTACCACAGACATTGACGGCCGTTTCCGTTTAGAAAACATTCCTGTAGGAAGAAGAAAAATACAAGCCACTTATATCGGCTATGTCTCCTATTTCAATGACAACATTCTCCTAAATTCTGCTAAAGAATTAGAATTACAAATCGCCTTAATCGAAGCCTCCGAAGAACTAGGCGAAGTCGTCGTCGTTGCCAACCAAGGAAAAAATCCAAATAATGTAGATCTTTTGGTAAGTGCCATTTCCTTTTCTGTCGATGATATCAAAAGCAATGCGGCAAGTGCCAATGACCCTGGACGAATGGCAATGGGATTCCCTGGCGTACAATCCAATCGAGATTCAAGGAGCGATATTGTTGTACGAGGCAATTCAGGAATTGGATTGTTATGGAGATTAGAAGGCGTAGACATTCCCAATCCAAATCACTTTGCTCGACGAGGTTCATCGGGAGGAGGAATCACTATTTTTAGTATGAGTATGTTGGGAAATTCTGATTTTTCGACAGGTGCATTTTCAGCAGAATATGGGAATGCATTCTCTGGCATTTTCGATGTAAAATTAAGAAATGGAAATCGTGATAAAAAAGAACATTCTTTTAAAGCAGGAATGATTGGTTTGGATTATTCTACCGAAGGACCGATAAAAAAAGGACGAAGTTCTTACCTCGTCAATTATCGATATTCTACTTTAGGAATTTTAAATTCGATGGGGATTCATTTGGTTGGGCCAAGGGTCAGCAATACTTTTCAAGACTTATCATTTAAATTAAATTTCCCTAGCAAAAACAACAAAAAGATTTTATCTATATGGGGAATGGGAGGTCTGAGTAAAGAAAAAGAGGATGCTGTAGAAGGTGTAGAAAATTGGGAAACCTACACCGATTATTTTACTCGTGATTTTAAAACCAACATGGGCGCAGTCGGTTTAACATACACTCGTATTTATGAAAACGATGCTTACCTTAAAACTAATATCGCCATCATGAGTCAAGAAGTTTTATTTCGAAATGATACTTTGACTTCAACCCTCTCCCCTACTACTGTAAATGATGAAGATTATATCGAAGGTAGAATTTCAATCTCTTCTCATTATAACAAAAAAATAAATCCCAAGGTCACTTTAAAAACAGGAGCATTTGTCAACAATATATTTTATGATTTAAATCATTTCGATCTGATCAATGATTTCAATGTTAAACGCATAGAAGAAAAAGGCAACAGTTTTTTATTACAGCCCTATTTAAATTTTCGATTCAGACCTAATCAAAAATGGTTTATCAACTTAGGTGCACATGCTATGTTTTTAACTTTAAATAATACCTACTCCATTGAACCTCGAGTAGCAATTAAGCGAACTTTAAAACAACATAACTCAATCAGTTTGGCATATGGTTTACATAGTCGGATGTTGCCTATTGGTTCTTATTTTACAAAAGCGAGCTTTGGCCAAGGCTCTTTTACTGCCACAAATATGGAATTAGAATTAATCAAATCTCATCATTTAGTATTGGCCTATGATCATTTGATTGCAAAACGATTGCGTTTTCATTCTGAATTGTATTTCCAATCCCTTTTCGATGTTCCTGTCAGTCCTATTCCAAATAGTACATATTCTATTTTAAATGAAATTGATGGTTTTGCTACACAAGTATTGGTAAGTGATGGAACTGGAAGAAATTATGGTTTGGATATTTCATTGCAGCAGTCTTTTGATGCTGGCTTTTTTCTTTTACTTTCAGGTTCTATTTTTGAATCAACTTATCAAGCAAAAAATGGGGAAAGATTTAGCACACTTTACAATAGTGGTATTTCTGGAAGTCTATTGTTATCAAAAGAATTTAATCTAAAAAACAATGCCGTTTTACAAACAGGTTTAAAGTTATTATATAACGGAGGGCAACGATTGACACCTTTATTAAGTGCCGAAGAAAATCCAAATAATCCATTGGAACCATTATTGGATGAGTCCAAAGCTTTTACAGAACAAGTAGAAGCCTACTTCAGACCTGATGTAAGAATTGCTTATCGGAAAGATAAAACTAATTACTCTTGGCAATTCTCTTTGGATGTACAAAATGCAATTGCTCGAAGAAATATTGATGCGATCAATCGTACTTTTGATCCTGATTTGGAGCAATGGGTTTTTAGAAAACAATCTACTCTGGTTCCTTTGTTGAGTTATCAGATTGATTTTTAGGTTTGAACCACAAAAGGAATCAAAAGTTGGACAAAAGTTTTTTCACATGGTTATGTGATTTATAAAATTTTTGTCCAACTTTTGATTCCTTTTGTGATTTAAACCTTCACCGTACTACCCATCAAAATCACCAAACCCATCCCTGCAATAAATGCCCCGGTACGCTACCTAATTCTTTCCTATCACAACTATGAGTAAGACTACATTTTCCAAACGATTAGCATGTTCAGTTTTACTCCCGATAGTTTAATTTATTCTCTTTTCAATTTATCTACACAAGTGGACTTTAATGGAGATTTTGAATACTCCAATTCCATCTCACTTATTGATTCACCAGTTGGTTGGTATATTTTTAAATTTACAACAACTCAAGGAACTACGATTCATCGAGTTTATAAAATATAGATGAATTGACATAATAACTTAGGGAAATAAAGTAATTATTCCCAACAGCTTTTTTTAACTAATAATGGGAATCCTTAATTCGCATTATTAGTTTATTTATTTCATATTATGATTTTTCATGTCCGTTTTCCCCACCTACATGTCCCATTTTCACACGTCCAAAATAAAAATGTCCCATATTTCACGTAATCATGTCCCATTTTCCCTAAAAAAGTAATCCATATTTACAAAGTAATTAGGAAGTAGGGATGAAATTATATATTTCCTTCTTTGATAAGGACATCACAATTGCTGGCATACGAAATTGAAAGCCTGCATGCTCTCACAAAAGAAGATTTGATTCTAGTTAAAATCCTTTCCTTTTTACAAAAAAAATAACATACGTATCTACTTATTGGCCTTGTTAATTTAAATTTTAGAATAACTCCAGGGCTAATAACTCAGTTGTTAAAACCATCATGGGAATAATGGATGGGAAAAAACAACTGTCTTTTTGAGAAAACAGAAGGGAAAAATTATTGAAATTAATTTTTTTAACTAAACTAAAAAACAATCATGACAGTTTCACAACAAATCAATTTAATTAATGACAACAATTATGACGTTGATATCACAGTTACTGATATTCCAAATAAGCATTTTTTAGCTGTAATTGACATCCAAATTCCTTCAGGTTCAACTACTAGAGAAGTTACTGTTGACATTATGCCTTTAGAGCCAAGTCAAGGAGGAACTCTTACTACAAACACCGGTTTATTTACTAGAACTTCAAATGAAACATCAATTAGAGTCAAAGTTAAGAAAGATGGAAACGTACTAGCTGAAAATACAACTAGTTATTAAATTTCTTTTTTATATCGGAGCACTAAACCTAAATTAGGTTTAGTGCTTCAATCATCACTTTGGAGATTCTCGTGTCCAAACCTCTTTTCCCCTTCCCTCTCCTTGATTGGTTTTTCCCATTTTCCATTTAATTACACTAGTATATATGGTGGTTCTATGACTCAATAGAATCGTTTAACAGCTTAATAACAAGAGGAATAAAAAGAAAATTCTAACTTGTGTACTAGTTATTTTTTCTAATCTTTATAGAAAAAACTCTTCGTAACTAAAGGTGAAAAATTATGGAATTGAATTAAATCAAATTGATGAAAAAATTCATACATTGGTACATTGGAAGTTTTATTTTGAGTTGCTTCTTGCTTCTTGGATTCTTTTTATACAATCAACTTTCATTAGAAGTCATCAGAGAATATTACTTTAAAGTTCTTTTCCAGTTTATGGGTTCTTGGCTTTTTTGGATATCCCTAACCATACCATTTCTGATTTTTCGTTTAGTCCATTACCTTTTTCAATCCTATAAAAATCATGGCAAAATGACCTTCCTAAGACGTTCTGCTTTTTCAATTGTATTACCCATTGGATTTATTTTCTCTCTCTTCCATTTTTCTCAATGGTATACTAAAAATGAAAATTTCAATTACCAATGGGATTTTAGTATCGAAAACAAATCCAATAATGTTACCTCCACTCCAAGTGATAAACAAAGAGGTGTCCATGTCTTCGGAAAAATAGATTCTTTGACTTTACACCCCTTGATAAAAAATAATTTTGAATGGATAACTTTTGTTCCTTTTGGCGATCAAGAGGACTACGATAGCCCAAGTATGGGAGGAATTACTAAGGACAGTCTTCGATTTATTCGTAGAGATTCTATTTGGAAAAGGAAAATTAATCTTGCGCATGAAGCAGGTTTTAAAGTCATGCTCAAACCTCATATTTGGTTAGGTGCTCCTTCCAATGGAAAATGGCGGTCTGATATTTTTCCAACCAATAATAAAAATTGGGAATTGTGGAAAGCCAGTTATCGAGAGTTTATTTTTTACTATGCTCAACTAGCGCAAGAAACCAATGTAGAACTTTTTTGTATCGGAACAGAATTTACAAGATTGGTGATTGAGAAACCTGAATTTTGGGAAAAGTTGATTTTAGAAGTACGAAATATTTATTCTGGAAAAATAACTTACGCAGCCAATTGGAATAATGAATTTGAAAAAATAACTTTTTGGGATCAACTAGATTTCATTGGAGTTCAAGCTTATTTTCCTTTGGTGAAAAATAAATATCCGAGTGTCAAACAAATTTCAAAAGGTTGGAAAAAACATTTTTCAACGATGAAAGAAATTCATAAAAAATTCAATAAAAAAATACTCTTTACTGAAATGGGGTACAAAAGTACAGCCGATAGTGCCATCGAACCTTGGAGTTGGGTTGATTATTCTTCTAATCTTTATGTACCTGTTTCGACAGAAACCCAAGCCAATTGTTATGAAGCATTTTTCAAAACGCTTTGGGGAAAAGATTGGTTTGCAGGTGTCCATATTTGGCAATGGCACACTTCTGAAGAGGATGGCGGAAAAGATAATTTAGATTTTACGCCAAGAAAAAAACCTGCTGAAAATATCATTGCAAAGGGTTTTGGGAAAAAGTAATTCAGCAAAGAATTTAATATTTAATTCAAGTTGTGGATAATTTACCTTTTTCAATTTTACATCAAAGAAAAGGTATTGAGATCATGGGTATTGCGAATAGTATTTTGTCTCAATACTCAATACCCATTATCTCAAATCAAATTATCCACAACTTGGGTTATTTCCAAAAACGAACAAGCCCTTTTGAATATAGATTCAAAAGGGCTTGTGTAATTTTAACTTCAATTGGTTTAGGGTTTAATCTAAAACCAATTTATATCTAGGATCTTCAAGAACATTTACATCAATAATTGCCTCTGCATTTTGCAACAGTCTTTGACAATCTTTACTCAAATGTTTTAAGTGAACTTTTTTTCCTACTTTTTGATATCGTTCCGTAATTCTATTCAAAGCTTCAATAGCTGACATATCCACTACTCTACTTTCTGCAAAATCAATTACAATCTCCTCAGGGTCATTTAACACATCAAATTTTTCATTAAAAACAGTAATCGAACCAAAAAATAATGGACCATAGATTTCATAGTGTTTGATACCATCTTCATCAATTCTTTTTCTTGCACGTATTCTCTTCGCATTATCCCAAGCAAAAACCAATGCTGAAATAATAACTCCAATAATTACTGCCAAAGCTAAATTATGTAAAACTGCTGTTACAAGTGTTACCAAAACCATCACTAAGATATCTGACTTAGGCATTTTATTAAAAGTCTTAAGACTGGCCCATTCGAATGTTCCAATCGCAACCATAATCATTAATCCTGTCAAAGCAGCCATTGGCATTTGCTCAATCAAACTTGCTCCAAACATGATAAACATCAACAACATTACTGCTGCCACAATTCCTGATAATCTCGCTCGTGCGCCTGAAGAAATATTAATCAAACTCTGACCGATCATTGCACAACCTCCCATTCCAGAAAAGAATCCAGATAAAACATTGGCAATACCTTGCGCTACTGCTTCTTTATTTCCATGCCCCCGTGTCTCTGTAATTTCATCAATGATATTCAATGTCAACAAACTTTCAATCAAACCTACACCAGCCATAATTGCTGCATAAGGAAAAATCAAAGCTAATGTCTCAAAAGTAAATGGAACACTTGGAATATGAAATGGTGGAAAACCTCCAGAGATCTTTGCAATGTCTCCAACTGATTTTGTTTCTAATCCAAAAAACAATACAATTCCAAATATCGTCAAAATTGCAACTAAAGAAGATGGAACCAATTTTGTCAATTTTGGTAATCCCCAAATAATCAACATCGTCAATAACACAAGTCCTCCAAACATATATAAATCTGTTCCTGCTAACCAACTGCCGCTTCCATCTTGAAACTGAACCAACTGCGACATAAAAATCACAATCGCTAATCCATTTACAAAACCAAAAATTACAGGGTGCGGAACCAACCTCATCAGTTTTCCAAGTTTTAAAAATCCCGCAGTCATTTGAATAATTCCTGCTAAAACTACAGTTGCAAAAATATACTCTGCTCCATGCGAAAGTGCCAATGCTGCAATCACAACTGCAACTGCTCCCGTAGCTCCCGAAATCATCCCAGGTCGTCCTCCCAAAATCGAAGTTACCAAGCCCATCATAAATGCAGCATACAAACCAATCAATGGATCAAGCCCAGCAATCAATGCAAAAGCTACCGCTTCAGGAATCAATGCAAGTGCCACAGTCAATCCTGACAAAACCTCAGTTTTGTAATCTACTTTTTGTGATAAATCAAATAGGTTAAAATACTTTTTCATTCTAATCTGACATAAATAGGTGATTCGCTTTGGAAAGTATTATTTCCAAAACGAGAAATAAAAAATAATAGGATGCTTTGATTTTACTTAGTAATTTCTAGGTAAGTTGATTGTAAAGCTGTTTCTAAAAAAAGAAGGCGCAAAGTAGGTTATTTTTTTACAAAATTCCAGTTTTTAAAGTTTCCCTCAAACCTTAAAAACAAATATAAATTTGCAAAAAGTAGATGAAATAAAATATTTTAAAATTTAAAGCTTAAAAATACCGCCAACACCAAACTATAAACTGCCTGCCTGATTTTAACAGATTCTAATTTTTTTTATATTTTTTCGAAAAAAGACAAAATATTTAACCCGTTTAAGATTATGAACAGGTAGAATCATTTAGCATAAAAAAATAGTTATCATGCTATTAATTAATGAGTCATTAAAAAAAAATCAAACTCAAAAGTAGGTCTTTTATCTCCACTCCTGTATTTACAGTATTACTCACAAAAAAATAAAATTATTTGATTTCATTTTACACTTTTCAGTAATTCATATCGGCCGTAAGGATTGACTGAACCACAATTTTAAAAACTTGATGAACACCTCACATTCGTCAAATATTACTAACGATAAAATTGAAGTAAAATGACAAGTACAAAAAATAATTTATTCCTTCTTCTATTAATAATCGGATTTATTTTTCCATCCTGTTCCAAAGATGAAGACATAACAGAACTCGAAAATCAGTTAGTCAATAATACTAACAATGACAATCAATCAGATGGTACTATTATTTCTAATGTTGCAAATATTGATAACGAAGTTGCAATCAGATGGACATCCTTACTACTTCAATTAGAGCGATACGCAACAGGTATGCGTCCCAATGCATCAGCAAGAGCTTTGGCTTATATTAATTTAGCTGCCTACGAAACAGCCGTTCCCGGTATGACAAATTATATTTCAAATGATGATCGGTTGCAAGGATTTAGAATTCGTAACAATGTACGTGCAGATGTCATCAATTGGGAAATTGCATTAAATGCTTGTTATGCAAAAGTGCTAGATCATTTTTTATTAAATGTTCCTAACAATCTAAATGCACAAATCGCAACATTAGAAAATGAATTGGAATCTTCTCTTTCAACAGGGTTTTCTTCCCGACTCATAGAGAACTCTCAAGACTGGGGAAAGTATGTGGCCAATCAAGTTATCGAATACAGCCAATCTGACGATGAAGCAGAAGAGCAAATTTTAAACCCACAACCAACCTCTTACGAGCCACCTACAGGAGATGGATTTTGGACTTACTCGGCTGACCCTGAAAGAGCATTATTTCCATACTGGGAATCTGTGAGGACTTTTGTTATAAAACCAGAAGAAACCACAACAGTTGATCCTATTGAATACAGCGAAGATCCAAATAGTCCATACTTTGCACAAATGATGGAAGCCTATACTGAAAATAATTCCGCTAAAGCAAATGATGATGAACAACTTTGGATCGCAGAATTTTGGAGTGATGATGTCGAAGGAATTATGTTTAGTCCTCCTGCACGACAAATCTCAATTGCAAGTCAGCTAGTCACCGAAAATAATCTTGACTTAGAACAGACCTTGGCACTTATGGTAAAACTTGGTTTCTCTCTAAATGATGCTGCGGTAGCTACTTGGAAATATAAATACGAACACATGGTGATGCGTCCAAATGTTTTTATCCATGAATTTATTGATCCAGATTTTCAAACTAATTTATTCCGATTAGTTTTTTGGCCAAATCCAAGTTTCCCTGGCTACCCTTCTGGGCACTCTTGTTTTGCATCAGCGGCAGCCGGAGTCTTTATTGACTTCTTCGGAAACTCAATAAGTTTTACAGATCGTTCGCATGAGGAAAGAGAAGAATTTAGAGGTACACCAAGATCGTTTTCTAGTTTTACCGATATGGCAGAAGAAAATGGATATTCGAGAATTCCACTTGGCGTTCATATTCGAATGGATTGCACCGAAGGATTAAGGCTTGGGTATGAAATCTCTGATGCGGTAAATCAATTGGATTTAAAGAGAGACGCGAATTAAAAAGAATATCGAAGTAAGAAGTTTTGACGAAAAAATGGTGATGTTTTAGAGTCAAAATTTTTCGTCAAAACTTCTTACTTCGAAATTCCTTAACGTAGCGTTCGATTGTTCAAAAAAAATCATTTTTCATAATTATCCTAACGCCAAAAACAATCCCGCAGCCGCAAGACCTCCAGCAATAGGAGCAATAACAGGAACCCAAGCATAGCTCCAATTACTACCTCCTTTTTTACCTAGTGGTAAAATACTATGCATTATCCGAGGCATTAAATCCCGAGCAGGATTGATCGCATATCCAGTAGTTCCTCCTAATCCCATTCCAATTACGGCTACAAATAAAGCAATAGGAAGTGCTCCTACTGATCCCATACCGATAATGATTTCGCCTCCATCAGCCATTTTAAAACTAGGGTCAGTTATATAAAACACCCCCATCAATAACACAAATGTCCCCAAAGCCTCACTCATAAAATTTGGAAATAAATTAGGGATGGCTGGCCCAGTTGAAAACGTTCCTAACTTAGCATCTAGATCTTTTGTCGCAATAAAATGATCTCGATACATCGACCACATCAACACACAGCCAATCGCCGCTCCTATAAATTGTGCAGCAATATAGGGCAACACTTTACCTACAGCAAATTTACCAGATGCTGCTAGAGCAATAGTAACAGCTGGATTAAGATGCCCTCCACTATAAGGTCCTGAAACCACAACAGCAATATACACCGCAAAACCCCAACCTAATGTTATGAGCACCCAACCATCATTACTACCATTCGTTTTATCAAGAGAAGCATTTGCATTAACCCCAATACCTACTAAGATAAGTAGCATCGTTCCTATTAATTCTGCAAGAAATTCAGTCATCGAATTTTCGTTTTGTTTGTCAAAAAATAAAATTTTAAAGTTTCCTAAATTTAAAATAAAATTTTAATGAGAAATAAAATTTTGCCAATAAGTTTTCAAAGTTTCTTTATTTTACTTTTCAGTAAAAAATTAAAAATATATACTTATGAAATATTCAATCATTCTATTTCTTGTTTTTTCCATTTTAAGTTGCAACGAAAACAAAAAAAATAACAATACTTCTACAGATGTGAATTTTGATTGGTTACAGGGTGATTGGAAAAGAAATAATGATACCAAAGGAAAAACAACATTTGAGTTTTGGGAAAAAGAATCAAACAAAGAATATGTTGGATTAGGATTTACGCTTCAAAATCAGGATACTGTTTTTAAAGAAAATATGAGAATTATTCCTATCAATGGTGTTTGGAATCTGGAAGTATCAGGTGTCAATGAAACGCCTACCCTTTTTGTTATCACTCAAAAAACTGAGAAAAGTTTTATATCTGAAAATGAGAAAAATGAATTTCCAAAAAAAATAAAATATCAATTATTAGGTAGGCAACTCCAAGCAGAAATATCAGGCGGTGGCCCGCATATTAGTTTTTTATTTGATAAAATCAGTTCTAAGTAAAATTATTAGCACATATTAGAGATTATTCTAAACAGTTTTGTAAACCTTCCTGATCTTCATTTTATTGATAAAAGACTAAAGAATCCTTCATCGATTCTACACAAACACGCCAATAACGTAAATATTGGTTTTTCAATAGAATTCAAAAAAATCCTAAAAATTGGACATACCATTAATATAAAGTGTACCTTTGCCGCGAATTATTAAGTTCTTAGTTTAAGAACCCCCTATTTATTAGGCTTTTCTTGATCCAACCTTAGTTTTTCAATTCACTTATTTTTTTACTAATTCCACATTTTGTGGAATGTTAATTTTTTATTTATGAATATTTTCGTTGCAAAGTTAAATTTTGACACAAGAGAGTCAGATTTACAACACGCATTTGAGGCTCATGGAGCCGTTGATTCCGTAAAAATTATTATGGACAAATTTACTGGTAGATCTAAAGGTTTTGGATTTGTCGAAATGCCTAACGACGATGAAGCACAATCAGCGATTGATGCTTTAAATGATCAAGATTTTGATGGCCGTACTATCGTTGTAAAGAAAGCTGAACCTCGTGAGAACAGAGGTGGCGGTGGTGGACGAGGAAGAGGTGGTTATGGCGGCGGTGGAAACCGTGGCGGTGGCTACGGTGGCGGTGGCGGAAGCTACGGCGGCGGTGGAAGATATTAATTGAAAGGAGCTTAGCTCCCTTCTTTAAGTTAAGATTTTGAAAGAGCTCCGAGCAATCGGGGCTCTTTCTGTTTTTGGGGTGTCCATAAATTAGAAAAATTAATTCCTATTTAAGTATAAGTAATTCAAGTTGCGGATAATAAATGCTTCTAATTCTATATTTAGGAAAAGTATTGAGATAGTGAGTAATGGGTATTGAGAATGTTCGAGATCCCAATACTCAATACCCATAATCCCAAATCAAATTTTCCGCAACTTGGGGCTAAGTACACAATTATTGTTAATCATATTTGGTGAAATTTTGTCCTCATACTTAAAAGAATTTTTATATCTTTAAGACTCCCCTTAAAACATTCAAACCTATCAATAATGGCATCTATTAAAGATTATCTGAATGAACTACCTGAAGATGATAAATCATCTTTAAAGAATCTTCTTACCATAAAGTCATTAAAAAAAAATGAACATGTTTTAATAAATAACAATTATAATTCGGTGTCTATTTTTGTTAGAGAAGGCATCGTTAGAAAATATATTATTAAGGAGGGTAAACAAAAAACAGTTGACCTTTTCTTTAAAAATGATCTTGCCATTTATCCTACCCAAGACTTCCAACCTCTTTTTTCTTCTCATTTCCAAGCACTCCAACCTAGCGTAATCTCCATTACTGATATGCACTCCTATGATAATTTAAAAGAATCCTCAAAGTCCATTATGAAATTGGATATTAAAATTCTTGAAATCGCTCTAACAAAAACCCAATATCGTTTAGAAACTTTTCAATTTATGAGTGCAACAGAAAGATATTTGGAACTACTAGAAAGACATCCTCAAATGATTTATCAAGTTCCTCTAAAACATATCGCCTCTTACCTCGGAATAAATAATGCTTCGTTAAGTAAAATTAGAGCCTCATTAAGTAAAATTAAAAAATAGTTTTTTTTTGCATTTGCAAACATATTATAAAATATTAATGTGTTTATTTACATTGATTTAGGATATATTTTAAATGATTTTGAAGTATTTGAGAATGAAAATTGAACCCTAAATTAAAATAACTGTCCGAGTCTCTCAACATCATTTTTACACCGTATTTAATCCCCTGTAAAATTGGGGAATCCTAAATCATTAGGTTTTGGAATTCCAATAACCTATTTCAAAAGAACTATCAATCATTTTTGATTGATGGTTTTTTTTGTTAAAACAATCAATCGATTAGTTGTAAAATTCTAGGGAACTTGTTTTATAACAATACAATTACACTTCTGCCATTTTTGATGCCGTCCAATTCGGACATTCAACTCATAAATCTACCTTGCGCATCCTTTTCTTATTTTAAAGTGTATAGTGATTATCAGCATTAGTTATTAATTTTAACACCCTCTAATTTTAGTTGTCTGCTTTAGTTTGTGGTAAAATTATTTTTTACTGTGGACTAAAGTCCGACAACTACGTGATCATGCCGAAAACATTTTATCACCTTTTATTAACAAAGCAAGTCATGAAAACTATTTTACCTCTACTCCTTATTTTTTCTTTTCATCTTCAGGCTCAACAAGATAATTGGAAACATTTTTACAAAGGTGACAAAGTTAATGACGTACTAGAAACGACTACTGATTTATGGATTGCAACCTGTGTTGGATTAGTAAAAATAGATAAAGCGACCGCACAAAAAGAACTACTCACCGTGTATAATTCTGACCTTAACAATGATTATATCAGAAGTGTAATCCAAGATAAAAATGGAATGATTTGGATAAAATCAAATGTCGGGATTTCAAAATTGGATGGTTCAAATTGGATTCATTTTACACCTAGTAATTCTAATTTAGATCATGACGATCCTGTGTATTCTTATTATGGAGGAACAGATCAATTACATGTAGATAGTGAAAATAGAATTTGGACAAAAAACAACAATCGTATTCTTTATTATTCGGGAGGAACTTGGACATTGACCTATGAGGCAATTGCAAATACTATTTTTTTAGTAAATCCAAATGGAACAGCGTGGCTAAAATATGGAGGAGCGAGTGGCGTACCTGTTTTTCTAAAAAGATTTGATGGAACAAATTGGGTTACAGAAGATTCCAATCTACCTAATAATATAGATGCCCGATATACATCTATGGTTTCTTTTGATAGTAATCATAATCTTTGGCTGACTGTAAATGCTCCTCCTTCAAGTAGTGAATCTGGTGTATTAAAATGGGATATCACAAATCAAGGTTGGACATTTTTTCAAAAAGATTCTACGATTTCATTTGCAGGAGTAGGTCATACTATCGACAACGACGATAATATTTGGATGTATAATTATATGGAAAATGCCTTTCTCAAATTTTCAGTTCCAAATACATGGGAAGTCATTTCTCTTCCCGATACTTTACAGAATATTGATATTTATGAAACGATTCCAACGACAGATGGTATTGCTTTTTCAGTCATCAAATTAGGAGGCAGCGAATATCAATACCTTGGATTTTTAGATCAACAAAATCAGTTTGAGTTAGTTGACACACCTGACTATTTTTCTTTCCGAACCAAAAAAATGTTGCAGCTAGAGGATGGAAGTATATTTATGGGAGATTTAAGAGATCATCCTGCTATCTATAAAAATGGGATTTTCGAATCCATTGATATTGGAAATGCAGAACTGGCAAGCGACAATATTTATGACATTCTAGGAGAAGATCAGCAAGGTCATATTTATTTCAATGTGATATCTCCCAATATTTATTCTCCACAAATAAAGGAGTTTTCAAAATTTGACGGTCAAAATTGGGAAGCAATTGCTTATCCTTTTGACCATACAGGAGTTACCAGACTCAAATCAAATGGTGAAATTTTATTAGCAGGATTTAATGGTTTGGAATATGAAATCAATATTTATAAAAATGATGCTTGGGAAATATTAAATACGCAATCTCAACCTTTTCATAATCAAAAAATAACGGACATCAAAGTAGATCATTCCAATACTACTTGGTTGACGACCGAAGAAACTCACAGTCTTTTTAAATTAAAAGATGACGTTTGGACGGAGTATTTTTTCCCAAATTATGGATTACCTGACCAAGCCTTTCAAATCTGGGGATTCGATAAAGACAATCAAATTCTTATCGATCAACTTTATAGCTATGAAACTTATTCACTCAATAGTGATACAGATAGTTTCGAATTAAAGTTTAATCCAAGTGATATGTTTCCCATTTTCAGCTATCCTACTTATGCTAATGTAGAAACTGTTCAACAAAAAAACGGTAATTTATTTTTCCAAAAAGAAGATCGTTTTATTCGACATGATGGCAATGAATTTATAAAATACGATACTTCCAATTCACCATTACCTTTGGATATAGAATTTTACAATATTCAAATTGATAGTTTTGAAAATATTTGGTTGGCAACTTCTCATGGTCTTTACAAATTTGATGGCGATTCAGAGTGGGAAAACTTCACACCTTATAATTCGCCTTTGGCGGATATGTATGTGACGGATATTTTTATTGATAAAAATAATAAAATTTGGATTTCAACTTTTAGGAGTGGCTTTTATACTTTTTCTCCAGACCAATCTACAAGTATTTTAAATACTCCAGAGTCTACTGATTTTTCTTTTAATATTTATCCTAATCCTTTTTCTACGAGTACGACTATTTCATATGATTTGAAAAAAAGAGAACCTGTTCAGATTGAAATTTTAGATTTGACGGGAAGCGTTTTACAGACTATCTCTGAAGGAGAAAAGATGCAAGGAAAACATGAAATTGAAATTAATTTAACTCGATTTACTCAAGGAATTTATTTTTGTAAAATCATTGTTGGAAATCAGCAACGAGTTTTAAAAATGGTACACTTATGAAAAATATAATCTTCTTCTTATTCTTTTCTGTTATTCATATTCAAGCTCAACAAGACACGTGGGAGCATTACTACAAAGGTGATTTTGCTAATGACATTTTAGAAACGACAACTGATATTTGGATTGCTACCAATATTGGTTTAGTAAAAATCGATAAGGCTACTGAGCAAAGAGAATTGTACAATAGTTTTAATTCTGATCTTAATAATCATTATATCCGAAGTGTAATTCAAGATCATGATGGAATTATTTGGATAAAAACAAATGTCGGTATCTCTAATTTTGATGGTACGGCATGGACTCATTTTACACCCGATAATTCTATTTTAGAACATGATGATACAAAGGATGATTTCTACTTCAAAAACGATCAACTATTTGTAGATGGGGAAAATAGATTGTGGACAAAAAATAATAATCGCTTAATTTATTACGCCAACAATACTTGGACAGTAACTTACGAAACAGATATTTTACTTTTTTTCGACGTAAGTCCAAATGGGTCTGCTTGGCTTCGAAATCGAAATGGTGCATTCCAAAACACCGAATATATAAAAAGATTTGACGGGACTAACTGGGTGCTCGAAGATGGCAATCTACCTCCCGAGGTTTATCCATATTTTACCCATATGATTACTTTTGATAGTCAAGGTAATCTTTGGTTTTCATTATCGCCTAGTGTTAATGTTCCTGCAACTGGATTTCTAAAATGGAGTACACTCAATGAAGATTGGACATTTTTCCCAAAAGATACTTCAATTGCTTTTGATGCAGGAGGAATTACTATTGACAAAAATGATAACATATGGGGATATAGTGCACAAGGTTCTTTTCTAAAATTCTCTGAACCCAATAACTGGGAAGTGATTCCTGTAACAGATACTTTATCCAATCAATTTGTCAAAGTTGCAACTCCAACTGATGAAGGAATTGCTTTTCAAATAGTAATAGGTGCGGGAAATCGAATCACCTATCTCGGTTTTGTAAACAGTCAAAATCAAGTAGAATTAATCCCTACCCCTCAACATCAATATGAGCGAAATGATAATATGAAGTACTTAAGTGATGGAAGTCTTTTTATGGGAAATATTCAAAGTCATCCTATATTTTTTTCTAACAATCAATTTACATCTATTGATATCGGAAATGCTCAACTCCCTTCTGATGAAGTTTATTCTATATTAGGAGAAGATAATACTGGTAAAAAATATTTTAATTCTAATTCTCCTGACATCGGTCAAGGTGCACATTATGTAAAAAAATTCTCTTCCTTTGATGGACAAGATTGGAATACCATTAACTATCCTGACACCGCAGTAGGCCATGCTCGTCTAAATCAAAATGGGGAAATATTCATGGCAGGACAAGCAGGCACTACATTTGAAATCTATACTTATAAAAACGAAGTATGGGAAGAAATGAATACACAAGCAGAGTCTTTTTATAATCAAGAGATTACATATTTTAGAATGGATCAAAATGGAAATATTTGGTTGACAACAGAAGAAACTCATTCACTTTTTAAATTTGAAAATGATACATGGACGGAATACTATTTTGCAGATTATGGTATTCCAGGTGCTTATCAAATTTATGGATTCGATGCTCAAAACCAAATCTGGGTAGATCCCACATGGGGATTCAAAACTTTTTTACTCTCTAGTGTAACTGATAGTTTTGAGTTAGTAATAGATCATGATGTAGCCACTTTATTTTCATTATTTGGTCATCCTTCTTATGCCCCTATAAAAATGGTTGGTCAACAAAATGGAAATACTTTCTTCATGAAAGGAGATCGACTTATTAAATATGATGGAACTGATTTTGAGTTATATGACACGACTAATTCCATCATTCCTTTTGGAACAAAATTTAATAATATCAAAAAAGACAGTTCGGATAATATTTGGCTCGCAACTAATCATGGGGTCTTTAAATTTGACGGCGACACCGAATGGAAAAATTTCACCCCCTATAATTCCCCGCTTGCAGATATGATCGTTGAGGATGTTTTTATTGATGCGGAACAAAACATCTGGATTGCAAATTATCATAGTGGAATTTATGTACTGACCGAAGATCAATCTACAAGTACGACTGAAATAGAATCACTTCATGAATTTTCCGCTTCTATTTTTCCAAATCCATTTTCAACAAATGCAACGATTGGTTTAGATTTGGAAAGAAGAGAAGATGTACATTTGGAAATTGTTGATATCACAGGAAGAGTGTTACAAAATATTTTTGCAGGAGAAAAATTAAAAGGTAATCATCAAATTGAAATAAACTTACCTCATCTTTCACAAGGAATATATTTTTGTAAAATTATTGTTGGAAATAAAAGTAAGATTTTGAAATTTGTAAAACTATAACTTCATTGAATTGGTTTGATATAAATTTTATCAAACCAATTCAAACCCAACCATCTCATTTTCTTAATCCGTTAAACCACATGAAACCAACTTATTTTACAAAAACAGTTTTCATGTACCTAAAAAAAATCATTAGCTTTATTTCTTTTATCCTATTCACTTCCATTCTTTTTGCTCAAGGATTTAACACCAAACTTCCCACCTTCCCACCCGATGTTATCCGTAAAGAACTCCAAGATCTTTTTAAAGAACTAAAAGATAACCATCCAGGATTTTACAGATATAACGATCCCAAAATATTCGATCAAGAAATTGCAGAAATACTTTACAATATAAATTCACCATTAACTGAATTTGAGATTTACAGATTAGTCAAACCTCTTTTTGCAAAAATAGGATGCTTACATACTAGTATTCAACTTTCTGATAAAACTGAAAAGACTTTAAATAAATTTTCTAATTGTATTCCTATTGGACTATTTAAGGAAAATGATAAAGTGATAATTTGGAAAGATTATTCAGAGGATAATTCCATTCCCACAGGAGGAGAAGTCATTTCTATCAATGGAAAATCTATCGACTCCATTTACTCGATTCTTCTACAAAATATTCCAATGGATGGCTACAACACAACTGGTAAATATAAACTTTTGGAATACTCCTTCCCTACTTGGTATAGAAATATTATAGAAATTACAACTCGCTTTGATGTAGTTATAAAAGTAGAAGGCAAAACTAAAACCTATTCCTTAAAAGGAATTAAAGCAGACCAATTACCATCCTATCAAAAAATGACCACTTCTAAATTAAATTGGAAAATTCAAAACGAAACTGCAATCCTGACCATTCCCTCCTTTGCAAAATCCTATCATAAAAAGCATGAAATAAAATTTAAAGATGAGATTAAAAGTTTTTTTAAAACAGTAAAAAAAGAAAACATCAAAAATGTAGTAATAGATTTACGTGGAAATACTGGAGGGTCGGATTCCTATGCAGCATATTTAACTTCTTATTTTTTTGACACCCCATTTGAATACTGGGATCGAATAGAAGTCTGTGAAGATATCGCAAAAGACCTCCGTGGAATAAAACGGATTTTTTATGGAAAACCAAAAAAGAAAGGCGATGTCTGGCTATGGGCAACTCGTGGATTGGCATCTAAAGAATTTAAATTTACAAAAATCCAAAAACCTGCAAAAGATAATTTTATAGGAAATGTATATGTCATCATTGATGGTTTATGTATGTCCTCTTGTGCAGATGTTGCTGCTGTTTTAAAGTCAAATCAAAAAGCAATTTTTATAGGAGAAGAGACCGGCGGAGGCTTCCAAGGCAATACAAGTGGCTTGATTCCCGAAGAGCAATTGTCTTTTGGATTAATCATATCTATACCTTTATTAAAATATTTTAATGCAGTAGATCCCAATGTAAATGTAGGAAAAGGAACCCTCCCTGATTTCCCAATTTATTCCAATCCTTTTCTTAAATCAGAAGGTAAAGACTTGGAGTTAGAAAAAATATTTAAAATAATTAATGCCCAATAATCCTTTATTTACAAGGGTTTTTACAATTTTAAAAATTGTTCATAAAAATATTTTTCTCAAAACTGGAATAAAAGACTTTTTTGTCCTATATTTGTTTTATAATTAATAATCAAATAAAAAATCATGTTTTCAAAAGCCTGCGAATACGGAATAAGAGCACTAACAGTTATAGCTGAGGCAGGCAAAGAAAATAGAAAAATAGGAATAAAAGAGCTTTGCAAATCAGCGAATACGCCTGAATCATTTACTGCTAAGATTCTGCAAAATTTAGTAAAAAGAGATATTATAAGTTCACAAAAAGGACCATCAGGAGGATTCTATATTTCAAGAGATTTAAATAACATCACACTTTATGACATCGTAGAGGCGATTGATGGAAAAGGAATTTTTAGCAAATGTGGATTAGGACTCACAGAGTGTAATGCAAAGAAACCTTGCCCTATGCATACTCAATTCGAAGTAGTAAGGGATGAGTTAAATGCAATGTGCAAAAACAATACTTTAAACGATTTAGTTGAAGGATTTCATAAAGAGGTTTACAATCGATAAAAATTTTATTCTAATAAAAGATATAAAGGTCTTTTATATTTTTAAACATTTAAAATCATATATCATGGCTACCATTGCAAATAATATTTTAAGAAAAACAGCAACCAAAAACACAAAAAAAACACCTACTAAAAATGCTTTATTAGAAAGATATTTAGCGTATGCTGATACCAAGCAGAAAGAAGGGATTCTTCCATATATGAAAGTAGTGATTTTAATTCCATGTATTTATATGGTTTTTTCTATCATGGCTATGGCTGCCATCACACCTAATTATGTATGGTTTGTAGGATTAACAATTTTACTTTTTTATGCTAATATTGGAGCTCACATTGCTGGTGTAAAGGCTAGGGTTTTTATTCCAATCTATCATGCGACAATAGCATTAATGATCCTTATCCCCTTAATCACATTTTTAATTTCACTATAAATGGAAAATAAAGTAAAGATTAAAATGCTAACAACTTCCCCAGATTTTAAAGTGCTTGACGTGTCGGGCACTTCTGGAGACATGCTAAAAAAACATCAAGTAAATATCAATGGTTTACTTTTAGTCCGAGAAGGTAATATTATTTATTCCGAAGATACTCGACTACTTTTACTTGCTGCTGGCGATAGTGTAAATATACCTGCAAATGTTATTCACGAAGTTACTTGTAAAAATGATGCAAAATTCTTTGTAGTATTGCCAAAGCAATCTAAAATGAAATTTGAAAAATGAAAGGACAATTAGTTATTCTTTTAATATTAGGAGTTTGGCTAGGAATGGTATTAGGCATTTCTTTCTTAGAAGCGCCCCTGAAATTCCAAGCTCCTAACATTACACTTACATTAGGGTTAGGTATTGGAAAATTAGTGTTCGGTGCACTTAATAAAGTTGAAATTATTTTTTCTTTGATCTTGCTAGGATGGATGTTTTGGCAAAATAAAAATTTAGAAACACCTGACGTTTTAATTCTATCTTTACTTTTGACTTTAATCGCTATTCAAAGTTTTTGGTTATTGCCGATACTTAACACACGCGTAGATAATTTGCTAAATGGAATCGAAGTTGCCAAAAATAATTATCATTTTTATTATATAGCTTTTGAAGTGATAAAAGTAGGATTATTGATTTATAGTTTTACTCGAATTTATAAATATGGATGATATTCAAAATAAAGAAGATGTAAAAATATTCGTTGATGCTTTTTATAAAAAAGTACGAAAGGATATTTTGATTGGACCAGTTTTCGCCGCTAAAATTCCAGATGGAAATTGGGAACCTCATTTAGAACGAATGTATAGTTTTTGGCATACCGTACTTTTTGCAGTAAGAGATTATCATGGAAATCCTTTTTCAAAACATGCCTCTCTTCCTATTCAAAAACCACACTTTGAAAGATGGGTGGGACTTTTTAAGGAAACAATGGATGAACTTTTTGAGGGAGATAAAGCAGAAGATGCAAAAATGAGAGCTGATAAAATGAGCCAACTTTTCCAATCAAAACTAGCGTACATTCAAGCGAATGAAAACTTTAAAAATATTTTGTAATTGTATTACTTTTATTTTATTGATAGCACCGGAGAAAAACACCAATTAAATTTTAAACCACACTCCTACCCTAATTTAATGGAATTGATTCGAGATCAAGGCTATGAGGATTGGGGTGATTGTAGGGGCAGAGCTTGGTGCGCAACTTGTCATATTAAAATTTCTAATGCCAAACATTTAATCCCACAAGATAGAGAAGAACAAAATCGGCTAGACGAATTAACAAATATCCTATCCTCTAGTCGTTTGGCTTGTCAGTTCCTTTTAGATAAAAATATACATCAAGCGGAAATTAAATTTATTGGAGCTGATTAAGGATATTTAGAAATACAAAATCATTTGTTTCCATTCTTTAATTTCTAAAAATAAAATTTATGTCACAAGAAACTTGGTTACCTGCACTTCAAACTGCAACACCTCAGGAGGGATTTGAACTAGCTATAAAACTTTCTAGAATGGGAGTCAAATCTACCCAACCTGATGTTTCCGTATTAAAAAAATTAAGACCTGTTTATGCAAATGATGCGGCCAACCTTACTGCTGCTTCTCATGTAATTGCAGTCCACTTTCAAACTATTTCTGCTGCTAATAATTATTGGAGATAATAAATTACTGCTACGCAAAAATATTGAAGATTGAACGCTGAGGCGCAAAGGCGCAGAGTTGGTCGAATATCGTTTAGGGGCTGCGGAATAATTTTATTGAAATAAAAAGAAATTATTCGGCAAAGTTGAATTTATTTTATTTTTCAACGCAGGGCCGCTGAGACGCAGAGAATTTTTCTCCGAAAAATTAAAAAAACTCTGCGTTGAAAAATAAATTGGCTTTAGCCAAAGCTGAATAGGTAAAAGATTTTGCGAACTCTACTTGCACTTCCGAAGAAAAATACTTCGCGGCCTCTATACGATATTCGACCAACTCTGCGTCTTTGCGCCTCAGCGTTCAATCCTCAATATTTTTTCTGCGCAACATCTATAAATAACTTTTGAGTAGCATCACTTTCCAAAGTCGTGCTGCTTAGTCACCAACTTTCCTTTTAACTCCCTTCTATCTTATTTTTCTCTTCTTTTTTTACAATTCCCAGAATTATTTCTTTAAATTCGGAACTGATAAAACAAAACGAAATTACGTGTAAAGATTAAATGTCAATTATTTTAATCTATTTCACCATTAAATACCAACAAATATTATGATTATTGGAGTTCTTAAAGAACCTGACTTTGAACATCGGGTAGCAATCATTCCAGAAAATGTTAGCGCAATACTAAAACTCGATTGCAAAGAAATATTGATTCAAAGTTCAGCTGGAGAACGTGCCTTTTTTCAAGATGATGATTATAAAGAAAAGGGCGCTACGATCACATCTGCTGAAGAAGTACTTAGCAAAGCAAATATTTTACTTTCCATCCATCCTCCTTCCAACGAAATTTTATCTAAACTTTCTAAAGACCAAGTTCTCATTGGACAATATAATCCTTTGAGTAATACCGACTTGGTCAGTCAGTTATTAGATTTGAAATTGACAAGTTTTAGTTTGGATGCAATTCCTCGAACTACTCGTGCACAAGCAATGGATGTCCTATCAAGTATGGCAACTGCGGCTGGCTATCAGGCGGTGCTTCAAGCGGCTGCACATCTTCCCAAATTTTTTCCAATGTTTATGACTGCTGCGGGTACGATCAAACCCTCAAAAGTTTTGATCCTTGGCGCAGGTGTGGCAGGATTACAATCGATTGCGATTGCAAGGAAACTGGGAGCTGTAGTTGAAGCATTTGATGTTCGACTAGCAGCAAAGGAAGAGGTATTAAGTTTAGGTGCAAAATTCGTAGAAGTCGAAGGTGCGAAAGATGACAAAGGTGCAGGTGGTTATGCCGTTGAACAAACGGAAGAGTATAAACAAAAACAAGCGGCACTTATTCAACAACATGCAAAAGGTGCTGATGTCATTATATGTACTGCTCAAATTCCTGGGCGAAAAGCTCCTCTCCTAGTCACTCAAGACACACTTGAAAATATGAAGAAGGGTTCTGTGGTAGTCGACCTCGCTGCATCGACTGGAGGCAACTGTGCTATGACTGAAAATAACAAAACAATTACATATCATGGAGTTACGATTATTGGAAACTCAAATTTAGCTTCGAGTATTCCTTCCGATGCTAGTAAAATGTTTGGAAAAAACTTAGTTAATTTTTTAAAACTTATTGTTAAGGAAGGAGAATTGAATTTGAATTTTGAGGATGACCTAGTGGAGGGTACTTGTATTTCTCATGATGGGAATGTAAAAAATGAAAGAGTAAAGAAAAAGATGGAAATGGTTTAACTCATTAAAACAACATATTTACACAACCGAAATTTCTTTGCATCAAAAGTATTCGACAAACAAGACTAAAGAAGAAAAATGACAGAAGAAGAAATTTTAGATTTTGAAGGGCAGCAAAAACAAACCAATTATCGAAGTCGAGCAGTTTATGTACCTGTATTTTTTATATTCTTTTCAAGTGCAGTAGTGAATTATGCACCCATCATTGGTGGAGGAATAGCCACAGGTATGACAATGCTAGCAGTTTTATTTCTCATTATATTTTTGATAATGGGTTTTGGGATCTACAATACTTATTTAATGATAAAAAATAATGAACCTAGAGATATTAAATATTGGGTGGCTTTGATGGGAAATTCAATTTTTGGAATTCTTTTTCTTTATGTTTTTGTATTTCTTTTTTTATGAAAATTAAAATATGAGGGAAGAGGAAATTTTAGATTTTAATGAGGAATACAGTTTAGTTAATCAGAATCGTGCTTTCTGGGTTCTTTTATCTGGTATCTTTTTTTTTATAACAATAATTACAACTACTGATTTTGGTTGTACACTAGTTTTTAAATTTAAAGGAATGATACTTATTCCTTGTATGGAGATAATTCTTAAAGTTTTTGTCCTAAAAAATCTTAGTATCCCTTTTATAATTTTCGCATCATTATTTTTACTACGAAGTCACTATTCAAAAGAACAGAAAAACTACCAATTTTGGATTGCATTAACTAGCATTCTATTTTATTCGATTTTTATAATTATTCTTAAAATAATACTGTAATGAGGGAAGAGGAAATTTTAGATTATGAAAAACCACAAGGAACCAACTTCCGAAGAGGAGCCTTTGCTATTGCTGTTTTTTACATATTCATCCTACTTACATTTTTAACATTAACAGTAAGTAAAACAACTCTTATATTGACTGCAAGTAATATTTATAAGATGGCTTTTATGAATTTATTTATTATAACATTTGTTTTGAAATTAGTTTTCATATATCAAATGACAAAAAATAACGAACCTAGAGATTATCAATATTGGGTTTCTTCAATCGTAACACTTTTCATTTTAGTTGCATGTCTTCTAAATTCAGTAGTTTAAAACAAAACATTTACAAATATCATGGAAGAGTTAATGAACTTTTTTATTACCAACAAAGAATTTATTTATGTTATCCTTCTTTCCATTTTTTTAGGAGTAGAAGTCATTTCCAATGTTCCCGCCATCTTGCATACGCCATTAATGTCAGGTGCAAATGCCATTCATGGTGTAGTCATTATTGGAGCAATTATCGTCATGGGACATGCTTCTCCTGACAATTATTTAGCTATTGGTTTGGGATTTTTAGCCGTCGTCTTGGGAACACTCAATGTGGTCGGCGGATTTGTTGTGACCAATCGAATGTTGGAAATGTTTAAAAAGAAAAAATGATTTTAGATTGTAAATCTTAAAAAAAATCAAAATGTCAAACTTTATACTTGAAATATCTTACCTACTCGGTTCCATCTCATTTATCATCGGATTAAAAATGTTAAGTCATCCTGAATCTGCACGACGTGGAAATTTATTAGCTGCCGGAGGAATGGCTTTGGCAATTGTGGCTACCATCTTTTTCCATAAAAATGAAGCGGGAGAACCTATTGGAAATTTAGTTTGGATTTTTGCAGCCATTGCAGTTGGAACTATTGTAGGTTATATGATGGCAATGAAAGTCAAAATGACCGCCATGCCTCAAATGGTCTCACTCTTCAATGGAATGGGTGGTGCTTGTGCCGCCATCATCTCAATAGTGGAATATAATTCACATCATTCGGCAGTTCACGATATGGGATTTTTAGTGATTGCCTTTTTAGGATTAGTGATAGGAAGTGTATCATTTAGTGGAAGTATGGTTGCTTATGGTAAACTCGATGGAAAAATAAAAGACTGGCGCTCCAATGCCATTCGTATGTTTAATAATGTTTTGTTACTTGGGATTTTAGGAATCGTGGGAGTAGGCGTTTGGTCGCCTGAGATATTTGGCAATCCTATCATTTGGATTTTGTTAGTATTATCATTGATCTATGGAGTATTGTTTGTGATGCCAATTGGAGGTGCTGATATGCCCGTTGTAATTTCATTGTTAAATTCTTTTACAGGAGTCGCAGCAGCCTTTGGTGGATTTTTATATGACAATGCGGTAATGTTGACAGGAGGAATTTTAGTAGGTTCGGCTGGAACAATTTTGACAGTATTAATGTGTCGAGCAATGAATCGTCCCTTGTGGGGAGTTATCTTTGGATCATTTGGAGGAGGAGGCGCAGCAGCGGCTGGAGCTGATGGCGAGAAAGTCGTAAAAACTATTTCTACTACCGATGCTGCTATTTTATGTGCCTACGCCAAACGTGTAAGTATTGTTCCTGGTTATGGTTTGGCAGTTGCACAAGCACAACATACTTGCCATGATTTTGAAAAATTATTAGATGATAAAGGTGTCGAAGTGAATTATGCGATTCATCCTGTAGCTGGCCGAATGCCAGGGCATATGAATGTACTTTTGGCAGAAGCCGATGTACCTTATCCAAAAATGTTAGAAATGGATGAAGTGAATCCTCAATTACCAAGTACAGATGTAGTGATTGTAGTTGGTGCCAACGATGTTGTAAATCCTGCTGCTGAAAATGACCCTGCTAGCCCTATTTATGGAATGCCAATCATACAAGTTGATAAAGCTCATAATGTAATTGTGATGAAACGAAGTATGGGGAAAGGGTATGCAGGAATTGAAAATGAATTATTTTTTAGAGATAAAACTAGAATGCTTTTTGGTGATGCCAAAGATTCCTTAAGTCAATTGGTAAGTGAATTAAAAGAAATGTAAATAGAAATTAGACTTTATTTAAAATAAGTAATTGTTCATATTCACTCTAAAACATAAAAATTCCAAATCCTCGTCATGAGAATTTGGAATTTCTTTTTTATAAAAAAATACGCTTATTATCTAAATCTATTAATCAAATCTAAAACATTCCCTCGCCCAAACCAAACCATTCCTAACAATAAAAGCACATGCCAATAATTTAACACACCAAGTCCTACATTTAAAATACTATTCCAGCCATTCAAAAAACTATCTGTTGCTTTTTGTGCAAATGATTTATTTTGTACCTCAAGTTTATCTTTATATTCTACTTCTTGAACCATTTCCAATTTTATTTCGCTAAGTGTAACTTTATCAGCAAGTGATCTTAACTGTCCTTCTTTGGTTTCTATTTCTTCTTGGAGCACTCTGATTTTTTCTTCAACATTGAGTACTTGAGCCATGGTCTTTGCCTCATTTCGAAGGATCGTTGCATATCTATCTTTCACTTGTTTTTTTACATTTAATCTACTTTCAAAATCTACATATTGTTCCGTAACATCCTGTGTATTAATTCTTTTGTGATGAACAAATATTGCCTCTTGAGAAAGTGCAGCTAACAACGGTTCGAATTGCTCATTCATAACTTTTATGGTCAATCGATTGGTCATAGCATTAGAAGAGGTTGATAAATTCATATTGGAAACAAATCCTGAATAATCTTTTGCTAATTGATGTATTCTCATTGTACTTTTATCTACATCTTCCACCTCAAATTTATAATCTGCATTTTTGACCATCTTTCGATTAAAGTCAGGAATCTGCATAGAAATTGTTCCATCAGGTTTTTGGGCTTTATCTAATCTAGAATCGGTGTCATCCTTTGGGTAGGATGATTCATAATTCTGCTCCAATTCTAGATTTGATTCTTGAGAATATGTTTTTTCCTCCATATTACTGCAGGAAAATAAAAATACTAACGTAAAGAATAAAATGAGCTTTTTCATCATAGATTATTTTTTGTAATTAAATTGAATAACAAAAAGTTAGATGAAGAAGTCTTAGGTTTTGGTGGGAAGAATTAGATGATTCTTTTTCTTAAGACAGGGTTTTTAATCTTTTTAAAATTCCTTCTTTGTAAGTTCTTCCTATGGAAAAACTAATATCATTTATACTTATTTGATTAGTAGACAGATCAATAGAAGTTATTAATCCCATGTTGATTATATGCCGTTTATTTACTCTTGAAAAAATACTGGAGTCCAACATTTTTTTAACCTTAATCAAAGACATTTTTAAGGCATATTTTTTCTTATCTGTAGATATTACACAATAGTTTCCCTCGGATTGGATAAAAATAATTTTTGGAATTTCTACTCTTTCCAATTTATTATTTCTTTTAATAAAAACACAATTATCCAAAATCGGATGTTCGATTTCATTTTCATTTTCTAGATCCTCTACAATTTCATATTGCTCCTCATCCTTTAGAGCCATAATTGCTAAATCTATTGTACTTTCAAGCGTTATCTTATTAAAGGGCTTAATTAAATAACCATAGTGAATAATATTTTTCGCCTTTTCATAGGTAGGCCTATCATCAAAACTTGTGATAAATATTACAGCAAGTTTAAACTCTTTTTGTAAGGCTTCCGCTAATTCAATTCCATTTAACTTCCCTTTAATCTTAATATCCATAAGCAAAAGGTCAGGCTGTTCCTTTTCTACAATTTTAAATACTTCCTCCGAATCATCTACCACTCCAACCAATTGATACCCTAATTCATCAATAAAAATCTTTAGGTCTAATGCATATAAAGGGTCATCCTCTACTATTAATACTTTAATATTTGGCATTTTAAATTATGTAAAAAATATGTGTGTTTAAGTTAGTCGAATTACTTTTTAGGGGTTTAAGCGACAATTATAAGATATATAGTTTATAAACAATATTTTTATTGGTTGTAAGTTGATTAAAAGCACTTAACTGGTGAAAACCTCCATATACATATCTTAAAAAAAAGCATATCTCCATCTTCTACTCGTGGATTTTCGGAAATTTTAAGGTGATAACTTTCACTATATTGGTAATGAAACGGAAAATAACGTTCCTTTGCCTAATTGAGACTTTACAAAAATTTCGCCTTTATTAAGGTCTACAAATTTTTTGCAAAGAACTAATCCTAGTCCCGTTCCTTTCTCTCCTTTTGTTCCGTCAACCAATTTTTCTTCACTCAATAAAAATAATTTTGTTTGAATATCCTGAGGAATTCCTCTACCTGTATCTTCAATTCTTAATTCTATTTTTCCCTTTATTTTTTTTGCCAAAATCCTAACCTCGTCTCCCTTATCGGAAAATTTAATTGCATTACTTAATAAATTTCTAATTATTGTAGAAAGCGAATTACGATCAGCAAATACGATAAAATCTGCAAAAATATGCTGCTTTAATTTGATGCCTTTACTTTTAGCTAGAGGAAGATAAAGTTGATATATTTCAGAAGTTAATTCTTTTAAGTTGACAGAAGTTGGTTGATAAGGAAAAGTATTTTCTTCAACTAAAGACCAACTTAAGAGATTATCCAACAAATTATGAAGATTATTTGCTGTTGCATCTACTTGTTGTAACATTTTATTTACATCTCCTTCATTTCCTTTTTCATTTAAGTAATTAATCTTTCTGGTAAGGTTTTGAAATGCAATAACTGGGCCTCTTAAATCATGTGCTATAATCGAAAAAAATTGATTTTTAGTAGCATTAGCCTCTTCCAATAAAGCATTTTGTTTTTTTATTATCTGCCTTTGGTTCCAAAGGCGACCTATAAATATAGTTGCAACGATTAACGAAATAATGAGAAGGATACCAATAAAAGTGTAGGAACGGTTAAGAGATTGAAGGAGGTGATTCTCTTTGATTAATTTCGAGGCTTCATTTGTTTTTTTTGTTTCAATCCGAGAAATAGAAGTCTTTTTAACTTCTGCCACAGGAAGGTTATTATTACTTTGAGAAAAAGAAAAAGAGGCTATTAGTATAAAACTGAATAGAATATAAATCTTCTTTCTTATTTTAAAAAAGGGGATTGAAAAAGACATACTCCTTTGTGTTATTAATTAAATATCGCTATAAATGTTATTCTATAAAATAATATTTATAACAAACTTTGAGTCTATCTTTATGGATTTTGTTTAAAGGTAAAAAAAAAATACAATATAATTAAGAGAGAATTATCAAATAATAGCTTAATGCAAAAAGAAAGTCCCTTTTAGGGTTTATGCTAAAAGGGGCTTTACAAATTGAAACCCTAAATTGAAACTTCATAAAATTTAAAATTTTAATCAATTTCCTTTCTCTACTTATAAAGATAAAACATAGAGTTTACAATAAATTAGAATAGGTTATAACGGGGCAAATTAAGGTTATAAAAGTATGCCTTAGTGTTGAATAACAACCCTAGGTAAAAAAAGAAAGATGCTTGGGGTAACCCCAAACATCTTCTTTTACGTCAATTTTATCTCATGAAAATGTTGACCTTTATTTGATCATGCAAAAATTGAAACCAACAAAACAAATCACCATCTCTATTTTCAATTTTTGCATGATTATAAATTCAACTAATCGATTAATCTAAAATGATTAATTTCTTAGTTTCTGTCTCTGTAGCAGTTTCTAATTGATAATATAACACTCCTACTCCGTCTAACTCTGCTCGTGTAACGTTTACAGAATTATAACCTTTCGTTGCATCAATAGTCATCAATTTCAATACTCTACCTGATACATCATAAATCTTCAATGTTACTGATTCTGCTTGAGGCATATTGAAGCCAATTGCAGTTTCTAAATTGAATGGATTCGGAGTATTTTGGTAAAGCTCAAATTCGCTTGCAACTTCGTTACCGTTGAATTCAAGTACTACATCTAACATATCAGAACCTTTGTAAGCCTCAGGTGCTGTGTATCGTGTATCTATATGGAATACATCTTCAGTATTGATAGCTTCTAAAGCTATGAAGGTAACAGAGAATAATACCTCGTCATCTTCTAATGTCAATCCTTTAGATTCATTCCAGCTTGTCGTAATTGCTCCGTCATTTAATTTGGCTAAACCGAAATTATCTGTGCCTAGACCTTCTAAGTTAGTAGCAATATCAACAAACTCAACTTTACTATTATCATATCCAAGTGTAAACTGGTATCCTTGAATTGAATTGAAGTCTTTAGCTTTGAAATCAATTGTAAATTGTTTCTCAGCAAGTACTTCTTCTGCATCTAAGTGGAAAGCTAGTTTTCCATCAAAAGTTCTAGTCTCAGTACCTAATAAGGTATTTGGAGTAGCAGAACCATTAACATCACCTATCTTAACACCTACAAAGTCAGCAGGGTTAGGAGTACCACTTATTTCAATCATTTCAGGGAAATCTTCCATTAATGGTTGATTAGGATTCTGGAATACATAATCCATATCAACAAATCTCCATGAAGTATTATCAGGATATTCAGTATCAAGAAGAAGAATCAATCTTCTAATTCTTACCATATCCAAAGCAGTAATATTTCCTGACTTATTAACATCCGCAGCAATATGCTTGTAAGGAGAATCAAATAATTGAAGTCCTAAAATATGTTGCTGAATCAATACTAAATCAAAAGTAGTTACACCATTCAAGTAATTGAAATCCTTCTCAGGAGTAATATCATAATCACCGAAGTTCATGCTGAATTGGTATGTACCATCAGGACCAGTAGTCACAGGTAAATTCAATCCACCATTATCAGAAATCGTTACAGTTACTTCTTCTACTGCTTCTTCGAATTCAGTTTCGATGATACCTGCTACTTGTGGTCCATTGATACAGATGTTATTAGGATCTTGAACATCAATGAATGTAGAACAGAAATCAAAGTTACCTGCTTCATCAGTTACATAAAGTGTAATTGGATATAATCCACTTGGTGGAATATCTGCACATGCAATTGTAATGTTATCCTCAACTGGCTGTCCAGCAACTACTGGAGAGAATGAGAATACCAAATTGTTGTAATCTGTACAGTTATCATAACTTGAACCACTTTCAAAGTCAGAAGCCCAAATTGTAACTGCTCCAGCAGAAGGCATTACTGTAGTCGCTATTCCGAAGATACATACTGGTGTAGGTTTCTTCTTATCCGCTACTGTAAATGTTCTTGAATCCGTTGCAGTATTTCCACATTGGTCATTTACTGTAAATGTCACGGAGTAAGTTCCGTTTGCAAATGTACCAGAAGCAGATGTACCTGTACCAGTTGTACCTGTGCTGAATTCCCAAGTGAATTCTAATAAATTAGCGTCAGTACAATCATCAGATGCAGTAATATCAAATGCAACAAATACATTTCCACAGTCAGCATCGAAGTTATCAATAGTAGTAGCACCATTAAATGTTTCGATAACTGGAGCAGTAGAGTTCACTACTTTAATTAACTGAGTATAATGCCATACACCTGGAGTGTTAGAATTAGTTGGATCAGCTCCAGCAGGAACTGTACACCAGTCAATGATAATCCACTTACGTAAGATTTTCAAGCAAGCATCAGCTGCACCAAAATCAAGAACTTGATCTTCATGCGTCATTGCTACATTACTACAAGTACCATCATCATAAGTAGGATAATTAAATGGAGCATTCAAATCTTCTGGCTCTAAACCTGTTCCGCAAGTTGTTGCTTCATAGTCTTGAGGCCATACGATACTATTTCCATCAAATGGATTCGTATCTGTAATAAAGATAGATTGGAAACATCCATCGAAGTTACCACTACCATCAGTAGCTGACCATGCAATCTTAATCTCACCCATACCACAATTATCAACTGTGCTTAGGATAACATTTGAAGAAAGTGTAGCTCCACAATTATCTGCAACAACTGGTGTTCCAGTAATTGATATTGCAGATGCAGGTAAAGGTTGTCCAAGTACGATATCAGCAAGGAAGTCACTATCACATGATACTGTAACATCTGGCTTGCAGATAATAACAGGATCTTCTTTGTCTTGAACCTCTACTTCTACCATACATGTATTTGTCAAGCCATTACCGTCTGTAACTCTCATTTCTACCATAATAGTAGTTCCAATTTCATCACAACAGAATGATACTGATGGTCCGAAATTCAAGTTACCTGCCATTCCACATACATCTGTCATTTTTCTCACCTCAATCGTTACGTCAGTACAGTTGTCAAAACTACCATCGTCAAATGATTCAGCATCAATAGTTGCGAAACCAGAAGATCCGATACTAGCTACAGTATGTTGGTCACAAACAGCAGTTGGTGCTGATTGGTCTTCAACTGTTATCTTCATTAATTCTATACTTGTGTTTCCACATGCATCAGTCGCAACAAATGTAATTGTATAGGTTCCTATTTCAAGTGCTTGTTGAACAAATCCTCCGTTAGAACTTAATGTACCAAATGGAGTAATTGTTACAACGTCAAATGAAGCACAAGCATCAGAAATAGTCGCTGCTGGAATATTTACATTCGCAGAACATGAATTTCCTGCTGCTAATACAATATCAGCAGGAGGTGTAATTGATGGACCTTGAGTATCCAATACCTTAATCACTTGACTATGCTCTACTGGATTGTTAGGTCCAATAGGTAAACACATATTTCTAACTTTCCAAGTACGTACGATCTCGTAGCTACCTTCGCAGATGTCATAGATTTCATCATTTACATTGATAGAAGCCATACATAATCCGCTATTTGTAATCGGTAATCCATTAATCATTGGCATTCCTGTATTTGCAGAACTTGTCAATAATGGGTTATTCGAAACATCGCTACATTCAAGGGCATTTGGTCCAAGAAGATCAGCAGGGAAAGTCACATCTGCTAAATCAATAGCAGCTATTGTAATTGTTTGAACACAAGTAGAACTATTTCCACTTTCGTCAGTTACTGTCCAAGTACGAACTATTTCAGCTCGTGGATCAGAACATTGTCCAAAGTCAGTAAATACATCACTATGAGTAATTGTAGTAGAAACTTCACAGCTAGTTACAACTGGCTCTCCAGTAAATAATGGTGCTGTGTCATCGCTACATTTAACAGTTATATCAGCAGGGCAATCAAACTCAGGTTGTAATTTATCCTCAACCAATAACATACCCCAACAAGAATTACCTGAAGTTGGATCTGTTACTGTTGCGATTAAGTTTTGACCAATGTGAGATTGGTTCAATACGTTACCTGGTATGATGTTACCGTTTACATCTTCTAATGTCAGTACATAATTATCAAAACATCCATAAGATCCTTCTAGTATTTGATCAACTCCTACAACCGCAGTACAGTTGTGATCAAGTGAAAGATTCACTTGAGAGTTACATGCAAGTACAGAAGGTGTCTCTACGATGTTGATATAAGTTTCAATGGTTGCTTGACATCCTGCATCTGCTTGTGCTTCAGCTAATGAAGCAACGTAAGATGGAGGTGTATTAGGATCATTATCAATGATATTCATTAATGCTCCACCATTGATTCCAATATTAGCAAAATCAGCTGCAGTACCTGCATCAAATGTTGCTGTCAATAAGTAAGAACCTATTCCAAACTGACTCGCATCAAATACACCACCTGGTAAAGGATTACCATCAATGAAGTATTGAGTTGTACCAGCTGAACCAAACGCATCTTGTACATCAAATGTAACATTAGTACCCAAGCAGAAATCTAATGGTAAATTAGTGAATTCAGGAGTTGGGTAAAAACAAGTATTATTAAATGTAAAGGTTGTTCCAAAGTTCGCACTCTGTAATGTAACTGTATATCCAACTGCATCTACATGAATACCAGATAACTGATAAGTTTGAGAAACAGGATCAAATGTCATTGCTGTACCATTAGGCATTGCAGCAGGTGTTGCAGGAGGTGCTGCACTTGCAGACAAGAATAATCCTGTAGAAGAAACTACTGTCCAAGTATCACCAAGTGGTGCTGTAACAGCAATCAATTCGTCAAATTGTCCATTGTCTAAATTTGTAGCATTATTCTTACATACACAAGGATCAGATCCCATGTAACTGTAAGTTGGGTTACAAGCTATAGTTGGATTCTCAACTACTGTAACTGTAGCAGTACAAGATGCTGCATTTCCACACTCATCTGTTACTGTTAAAGTAACTATTTGAGTAGTTCCTACATCATTACAATCAAAATCTGTTCTGTCTAATGAGTAAGTCAAATTACCCGTTGCTGAACAATTATCAGTACTTCCATTATCAATATCTGCTGGAGTAATACTTACCATTCCATTAGTTCCAAGAACTACTGTTGCATCTTGACAAACTACTACAGGAGCAGTTGTATCTTGAACATATACTTTTTGTACATGCGAAGCAGTATTACCAGCTTCATCTGTAATAGTCCATGTTCTTACGATAGTATAAGTATTAGCACAAGTTTGATCGATAATATCTTCTGTATAAGCTACAGTAATATCTGCTGCTGCTGTACAGTTGTCAGCAGTATGCATCATCGGTGTTACTACAAATGGAGCAGGAATCGCATCACATTCAACTGTAACATCTACTGGTATAGTTGTGATAAATTCTGGAGCTTCTGTATCACTTACAATTACCTCGAAAGAACAAGTAGCAGTATTGCCATCTGTATCAGTCGCAGTATAAGTAATAGTAGTAGAACCTAATGGGAATGTACTTCCTGATGCAGGTCCCGCAGTTTGAACTACAGATCCTGGTCCCATTAATGTACAATTATCAAATGCTACTGGTGCAGCCCAATTTACAGTTGCAGAACATTGTGATGGATCATTACTTACTGCAATATCTGCTGGGCAGTTTTGGAAGTAAGGATCAACATCATCATTGAATGCTAAAGTAGCTGTTGCTGTTTCTTCGCACATTCCTGGAGTACCTACGTGGTAAGTAATTTCACAAGACTGACCTGATGAGAAGTTGAAAGGAATCAATGCTAATGTGCTATTGATTGACAAACCAACTGGTGTATCAAATGCTCCTTCAAAATCTTCAGTATAAACTGTCTCTGTTCCTCCAATGTTACTTGCTGTAATTTGGATATTGTCTAATCCAAATCCCCATGCCCATCCACCGCCGTCATCAAAGACAACTTCTAAATGGAAATCAGTAGCAGTAAATGCAGCAGCAGGAATTACAGCTGTATGGTTTACCATATTGTTGAATCCTGTAGAAATATTATTGAAAATATTTTCAGAATTAGCACCACCATTCCAAACAGCATTTACTTGTAAATCATTTCCAGCTGATGATAAGTTCGAGTAATCGAAACTAATCATACCGCTTGTCCATGTAGTAATATCGATAGGAGCAGTAGAATATACAGTATTTACATTTACTGGAGTTGCTCCACTACCTGCATCATCATCATCATAATATAGGATATTAGTTCCGTTTGTACCTATCCAGTTTGTAAACAATGTATTAATATCTGGAATTGTAGTAGCTACTCCACCGAACGCAGGATCAGGTATTACTACATCACCTCCCATTCCAGGTGTAACTGTTACTGCACCACCTAAGAAGTTAGTCAATTCATTACCACTAACAACTACTGCTGGATCACCACCTGCACCATCACAATCGATAGTGAAGTAACCTCCAGGAGTTGTAGTTGGGCCAAACATTGTAGTTAAGTTAAATGTACTTGCATCGTCTACACATATTTCAGAATTGTAAAGTGTAGGATCAACATCATCAAATACATTGATCGTTTTACAAACCTCACCACAAGGGTTCGAAGCTGAGTTAAGATTATAGCAAACTTCATAAACTCCAACTGCTCCTAAACTAGGTGTAAACACATCACCAGTTACTGTACCTCCCGCAGCAGGTGTTACTGTCCATGTTCCACCTGTAGTTGTTGGATTCAAGTTAATAGTTCCTCCATCAGCACAAACATTTAACATGTCAGGCATAAAGCTAGAAGATGGTGTTACTGTTATTGTCGATGATGCAGTCTCTGTACATGATCCTGTTGTACTTGCTGTATAAGTTACAGGATAAGTTCCTGGAGTCAATACAACTCTTACAGGAGAAACAATATCAAAGTCTTCGCTGTAAGCTGGCGCTCCATCAACAGATACTGTAATATCGTCTATAGCAAATCCCCATGCCCAATCTCCTGAGTCAGACCATCTGAAATCAATAACAAGATCAGTTGCTCCAGCAGCAGCAGGTACTAATGCTAAAACATCTAAACTTAAAGTAGAAACATTTCCTGCTATATTTCCTTGAAGAAGTGCAGAGTTAGCTCCACCACCCCAAGTTGCATAAACTTCAAATACGTTTCCAAAAGAAGTTTGATTAGCAAAGGTATATTCTAATTCAACTGAAGTTGCACCACTAATATCAACTGGATCTGTTAAGAATACTGTTGTAGTAGTCGCATCGGCATTACAAGGTGTGGCACCATTTCCAAATTCATCATCATCAAAGAAGAAGAATGAACCATCAAATGAGAATTCATTAATCCAAGTAAAGAATGGTACAGACCCATCATCACCAGCTAACCCTCCAAAAGCAGGATCGCATACTGTTCCATTCGCCGCTGATGCAGGATCAACGATTGAACTAATTCCTCCATTAAGAATATTTCCACCAATTGTAATTGGTCCATTTCCTAAGTCAACTGTAAAGTTTCCTCCTTCAGTTGTACTAGGTGTAAACATCGCTGTTAAGTCAACATTTTGATCATCTTCGCAAACTACTAGATCAAGAATACTTGCATCTACGTCTGGTTTAATCAATACTTCTTGACACATCACAGCACATGCTCCATCTAAGTCATAACAAATTGTATATAAACCATTCGCAGTTGTACTAGGTGTAAATACATCACCTGCAAATGTACCTCCATCTGCTGGTGTGATTGTATAAGTACCTCCTGTAGTAGTAGGTCTCATTTCATATGTATTACCAGACGCTGCACACATAGTTAAAGCTTCTGGCTTGAATTCAGACTTAGGATTTATCACTAAGCTTGCTGTAGATGTAATTGGACAAACACCACTAAATACTGTATAAGTTACAGTACAAGTACCTGGCGATAAATTAATAGGTGCATTACCTTCAACCGTTCCTGAGAATAACCCAGCAGTTTGAGGATTTGAACCTCCAACAGCTACAGTAGAACCATCAACAGAAACACTATATCCTACTTCGTTATTATAATCAGGGAATCCTGTAGATGCTCCATCATTTACAAAGTCAATACTTAAAGTTGCCCCTAGTGGTAAAGGAAGAATAGATGCAGGTAATGTTACATTATTCGTCTCACTTTGGAATACATTAGAACCAATAGTATTGGTTAAAGAATAAGATTGATTGAATAATGAAGTTCCATTAGCATCATTAATATTAACCAATACTGCCCTATTTGCTGTACTTCCACAACAGAACCATCCGTCTCCCCAAGTATCCGTTAATGTAACTTCAATATTAGGACTAGCAGATAAGCTTGTAACACTTCCAGAGTACAATGAATTTCCTGCAAGCGTAGTCGTTCCAGCTCCACAGTCGATAGTGAATACACCACCTGCTGTAGTCGTTCCTGGTACAAATAAACTTGTCAAATCAAAGTTAGTATCATCTTCACAAATGATAGCTCCATTGATAGCTGCAATTACTTCTTCTGGCTCATCAATTTCAACCGTTTCATATGCTAAACAGTCATTCGCATCTATTTGCTGAACAGTATAAGTAGCACCACTCAGTCCATTAAAAATACCTGATGTATTTTGTGTAATAAGTATTGGTCCAGTATTACCAACTTGGAATAGTCGGTAAGTATATGGAGGTGTTCCATTTTGAGTAGGATTGGTAAAAACAGTAATAGATCCATCCATGGCTCCAAAACAACTAACATCTCTTGTACGAGAAATTGCTATTGCTAATGGGTCTGGTTCGAAAATGTTTCCACTTGCAGATGCTTCACATCCATTCACATCAGTAACCGTTACTGAAACTCCACCGCCTGATAGATTTCCAGCTTGAGTACCTGTTTGACCGTTACTCCATAAGTATGTATAAGGAGCTGTTCCTCCTGTTGGCATTGCATTAATAGAACCATTCGCAGCTCCATGACATGTTACGTCAACTTGGCCTCCAAGTGTTACTTGTAAATCATGTTCGATAGTAATTACTTGATCTATTGTAGTACTATTACCACATCCGTCTGTAGCTACCCATGTTCGAGTCAAAGTATAAACACCGTTAACTAAAGCAGATTCAACTTCACTAAAATCTACAACAACTTCATCGTTACAGTTGTCTGACCAAGTGATCGTTGGTACTGCTGGAATAGTTACTCCACAAATTACTGTTGCATCTGCAGGATCTGCAGGTACTGCTGTTGGTGCATCTGTATCACTTACCGTTACTACTTGTACAATCGGTAAACTTACATTTCCTGCTTCATCCGTTCCTACCCATGTTCTTGTCAATACAAAACAGTTTGGTCCATCATTATCTGTAACTACTTCTGAGAAATCTACTGTGATTTCTGTTCCACAATTATCACTAAATACTGGTGCAACTGGTGCCGTAATCGCATCTGCACAACTAACATTTATTGCTGCTGGTGCTGTCGCTGTCGGTGCTTCTGTATCTGCTACTGTAATTACTTGATCTACTGTCGTACTATTTCCACAACCATCTGTCGCTACCCAGGTTCGAGTAAGTACTAGGTTATTTCCATTGTTTGATGTAGTCGTTACTTCTGAAAAGTCAACAACTATTTCATCATTACAGTTATCTGACCATACAATCGTTGGTACTGCTGGGATATCTGTTCCACAGTTTACCATCGCATCTGCAGGATCTGCAGGTACTGCTGTTGGTGCATCTGTATCACTTACCGTTACTACTTGTACAATCGGTAAACTTACATTTCCTGCTTCATCCGTTCCTACCCATGTTCTTGTCAATACAAAACAGTTTGGTCCATCATTATCTGTAACTACTTCTGAGAAATCTACTGTGATTTCTGTTCCACAATTATCACTAAATACTGGTGCAACTGGTGCCGTAATCGCATCTGCACAACTAACATTTATTGCTGCTGGTGCTGTCGCTGTCGGTGCTTCTGTATCTGCTACTGTAATTACTTGATCTACTGTCGTACTATTTCCACAACCATCTGTCGCTACCCAGGTTCGAGTAAGTACTAGGTTATTTCCATTGTTTGATGTAGTCGTTACTTCTGAAAAGTCAACAACTATTTCATCATTACAGTTATCTGACCATACAATCGTTGGTACTGCTGGGATATCTGTTCCACAGTTTACCATCGCATCTGCAGGATCTGCAGGTACTGCTGTTGGTGCATCTGTATCACTTACCGTTACTACTTGTACAATCGGTAAACTTACATTTCCTGCTTCATCCGTTCCTACCCATGTTCTTGTCAATACAAAACAGTTTGGTCCATCATTATCTGTAACTACTTCTGAGAAATCTACTGTGATTTCTGTTCCACAATTATCACTAAATACTGGTGCAACTGGTGCCGTAATCGCATCTGCACAACTAACATTTATTGCTGCTGGTGCTGTCGCTGTCGGTGCTTCTGTATCTGCTACTGTAATTACTTGATCTACTGTCGTACTATTTCCACAACCATCTGTCGCTACCCAAGTTCGAGTAAGTACTAGGTTATTTCCATTGTTTGATGTAGTCGTTACTTCTGAAAAGTCAACAACTATTTCATCATTACAGTTATCTGACCATACAATCGTTGGTACTGCTGGGATATCTGTTCCACAGTTTACCATCGCATCTGCAGGATCTGCAGGTACTGCTGTTGGTGCATCTGTATCACTTACCGTTACTACTTGTACAATCGGTAAACTTACATTTCCTGCTTCATCCGTTCCTACCCATGTTCTTGTCAATACAAAACAGTTTGGTCCATCATTATCTGTAACTACTTCTGAGAAATCTACTGTGATTTCTGTTCCACAATTATCACTAAATACTGGTGCAACTGGTGCCGTAATCGCATCTGCACAACTAACATTTATTGCTGCTGGTGCTGTCGCTGTCGGTGCTTCTGTATCTGCTACTGTAATTACTTGATCTACTGTCGTACTATTTCCACAACCATCTGTCGCTACCCAAGTTCGAGTAAGTACTAGGTTATTTCCATTGTTTGATGTAGTCGTTACTTCTGAAAAGTCAACAACTATTTCATCATTACAGTTATCTGACCATACAATCGTTGGTACTGCTGGGATATCTGTTCCACAGTTTACCATCGCATCTGCAGGATCTGCAGGTACTGCTGTTGGTGCATCTGTATCACTTACCGTTACTACTTGTACAATCGGTAAACTTACATTTCCTGCTTCATCCGTTCCTACCCATGTTCTTGTCAATACAAAACAGTTTGGTCCATCATTATCTGTAACTACTTCTGAGAAATCTACTGTGATTTCTGTTCCACAATTATCACTAAATACTGGTGCAACTGGTGCCGTAATCGCATCTGCACAACTAACATTTATTGCTGCTGGTGCTGTCGCTGTCGGTGCTTCTGTATCTGCTACTGTAATTACTTGATCTACTGTCGTACTATTTCCACAACCATCTGTCGCTACCCAAGTTCGAGTAAGTACTAGGTTATTTCCATTGTTTGATGTAGTCGTTACTTCTGAAAAGTCAACAACTATTTCATCATTACAGTTATCTGACCATACAATCGTTGGTACTGCTGGGATATCTGTTCCACAGTTTACCATCGCATCTGCAGGATCTGCAGGTACTGCTGTTGGTGCATCTGTATCACTTACCGTTACTACTTGTACAATCGGTAAACTTACATTTCCTGCTTCATCCGTTCCTACCCATGTTCTTGTCAATACAAAACAGTTTGGTCCATCATTATCTGTAACTACTTCTGAGAAATCTACTGTGATTCCTGTTCCACAATTATCACTAAATGTTGGTGCTACTGGAACTGGGATCGCATCCGCACAACTTACATTTACTGCTGCTGGTGCAGTTGCTGTTGGTGCTTGTGTATCTGCTACTGTAATTACTTGATCTACTGTCGTTGTATTTCCACAACCATCTGTAGCTACCCAGGTTCGAGTAAGTACTAAGTTGTCTCCATTATTTGACGTAGTCGTTACTTCTGAGAAATCTACGTTTACTTCAACTGCACAATTGTCTGACCACATAATAGTTGGTACAACTGGTATGTCAGTTCCACATACTACTGTTGCATCCGCTGGATTTGCTGGTACTGCAACTGGCTTAGTTGTATCAGTAATAATAAATGATGCTTGAGCTGAAACTGTATTTCCACAATCATCCGTTGCTGTAAACATATATACTGATTCACTTGAGTTTCCACAACCAGAAATTGTGTTTACTAATGAATTAGTAATTGTAGGATTACACATATCAGCCGCTACTGCGCCTGCATTGTTTCCTAACCATGTCGTTAAATCAGCTGCATTTGTTGATCCACACTCTTTAGTCGTACTCATTGGAGCAGTTGAGAATGTAGGATCTACTCTATCTGGGAATACTAATGATGTACTACTTGCAGTACAACCACTTGCATTATTCAAAGTATAAGTAATTGCAATTGGTGAACAATCAGTTGCAGGTAAAGTAAATGTTACCGTACCTCCTGCTGTAGGAATTCCTGTTGAAGGAGTAAAACCTGCACCTGTAAATTCTCCACCATCTGTTGCTGGATCTAAAGTAATCGTTGCACCTGGACATAAGTCTTGAGATGTAATAGTAAAGCTAGCATCTTGACTTGTTCCATCAGATACGTTTACTACCATGTCCGTACTTTCACTACACATTGTAGGTCCAGCTGTACCACACATTGGGTTCGTAATAGTCTCTGTATAAGTAACAGTATATGTACCACTAACAGTACCTCCAGTTGGTGTCAATGTAACCATACCTGAAGTAGCGTTAATAGTTGCAGTTGCATTTGTAACCCCATCTGAAATAGTCCATCCACCAACCGCTGCTACGGTATAAGTTGGGCTACTTACATTAGGCATAAAAGTCTGAGCTGCATCACTTGCACTTAAACAAACTTCATTTTGAATATCAAAACTAGGTTGTGGCTCTTCACTAATATAAACATTAGCCATATCAGTCATCGTACAGCTACCTGCTGTACCTGTTGTGTTAGTTACAGTATAAGTTACTGCATAACATCCTGGTCCGTTATATTGTAAAGTATTTCCAACTACTCCAGTTCCACTAAATGTTCCACCTGGAGTTGTTGTAGCAGTAAATAAAGCATCTAAGCTAATATTTCCAACTGGAGAAATTGCACATCCCATTGCCAAATCATTGATAGTAGCTACCAATGCTGGTCCATCTGAAATTACAACATTTACTGTTGTTGTACAATTGTTATCATCCGTTACAGTAACAATATGAGTACCAGCTACTAAATTAGTAACAGTAGCTGTTGTTGCTGCAGATGCTCCTGGAGTTGCTGTAGCAGGCCAAGCATATTGATACCCTTCTGCAGGCATTACAGTACCTCCTGTTGGCGTACCACCTGAGACTACTATAGTTGCTGATCCATCATCGTTACTAGCACATGTAGTTCCACTTACATCAACTGCAACTGCAATTAATTCAGCTGGTTCATCTACATCAAAATGTGCTACTGATGAACAATTTGCTCCATCAGTTACAGTCACACTATATGCGCCTGACATTAATCCTGTAGCAGGATTAGCATTTGCAGCAATAGTAGTAGGTCCACTCCAAGCAAGAGTTGCGGCTCCCGCTCCACCTCCTGTCAAGGTCAATGTAATTGAACCATTACTTGAATTATGGCATGTTTCATCAACTACAACACCTGTAATTCCTACACTACCAGTTCGATTTACACAGAAAGTAAATGATTTTTGACAAATATTATTACCTGTAATCATTACTGTATAACATCCTTCTGATAAACTTGAGATAGTAGCAGTTGTTCCTGCTATTGCAGCACCTGTTGGTCCTGTCCAAGAATATGTTGGATTTGTAATAGCTGCTCCTGCTGCTGTAGTAGCCGTAACAGTAATTGAACCATCTGCATCGTTACAATTTTCTGGCATAATCACCGCTGTAGCAGTAACATTATCAAGTACTGTAAACGAAGCCTCTATCGCAGAAAGACATCCTGGAGCATTTGTTCCTCCAGCATCATCTGCATCATAGATATATGAAATTGTATAAGTTCCTGGAGCTAATAAATCTGGATCTATTGTCGCAGTCTCATCTCCATTATCAACTAATCCATCCATATCCGAAGAAGAACCTGTTAATGGGCTCGCTCCTTCTGGAGTATATCTTGGCAAACCTGCGTTGTACATAATATTACCTTGGAAAGTACCTGTACCTGTAGTAGTAGGTAATCCTTGAATAGTAAAAGGAGCATCTCCTTTACAAACTGTTGCAGGTAAATTAACGATCTCTGGATCTGGATAGAAACAAGTATTTCCAACTAATAAAGTTACATTTCCAGCTTCAACAGTTGCTGGATTCATATCTGTATCTGCATTAGGTCCTTGTACTTGAATATCATATCCTTGAGCAGTAACGTGATCCAGGTGTAGATAATATGAACCTTGAGGAACATCAATATCAGAATCTACATCTAAATTACATCCACCTGGAGTATTACAATAAGATAATACTTTACCTGGCGCAATCATCATATTAGTAGGCCCTGCTGCTTCAGTAAAGTCAGGTTCGAAAGAACCATTAATTGTAACAACTTGCCATTGTGGTGTTACCAAAGGTGCTGAAGTACTTCCTGGAGGAGGTAATGCAGCTCCACCTGGGCCTGAAACAGTTACAAACTCTCTAAATGTACCATTATCACCATTTACTTCTTGATCATTATTACACTCGCAAGGATCTGCGATAGTGAATTCTGGCGCACAGTTATCATTTAATTGGATGGCAAATGTTTGAGTACCTACACATCCTTTATTATCAGTTACCATATAAGTAACTGTTGCCATTCCAGTAGCACCTGCCATTGGCATAAATGTACCAGTTGTACTACTTCCTGAAATAGTACCAGCTGTAACTGGTAGTACTGACCAAGCATGCGTAGTATATGTACCTGATCCTCCTGCTGGAGTTCCAGTTAGAGTTATTGAACCTACTGCAAATTGAGCTGGTCCAGTACATACTGCTGCTGGCCCCACTACTGTAGCTGTAGGGATTGCATTTACAGTAACTGTAAAGCTAACCTCATCTCCAGAACACATTGTAGTAGAATTTATCACCTTTATTTTTCCATTATAAGTTCCTGCCGCCGCCGCTGCTGGTACTGTTATGGAAATATTTGATGGTGCTGCTGTTAAAGTTGCTGCTGTAGTTACATCAGAGAAACCTGCTGTCTCAGCAGCTGCATCAAAGTCTATTGTATATTGGTTTGCTCCATTTGTAGTAGCAGTATAAGGTAAATTAGTACTTGTAATTCCCATACATACTTCTGGTGATGCACCTAAAGTAATAGTTGGTTTAGGATTAACAACCACACTAGTAGAAGCAGAAGATGTACACATATTTCCATCAGTAACAGTAACAGTATAAGTTCCTGCCATCATTGAAGTCGCAGCTGTACGAGATGGGTCTTCATCTGTTGATGTATAACCATTTGGCCCAGTCCAACTATATGATGTCCCCCCTGAAGAAGTTAAATTTATTGTTCCTCCTTCACATACTGGGCTATTACTTCCTGCTGTTGCAGTAGGTAGTGAATTAACCGTTACTGTTAAAGTTGCACCTGTTGAAGCACATCCTTTATTATCTGTTACTGTATAAGATAAATCTACGGTACCAGCACCTGTACCTGTTAGTTCAGGATCTTCCAATGTATTATCATCTAAAGTAGCTGTTCCTGTTCCTCCAGTTATTGCCCATGAGTGAGAGTATGGACTCATTCCTCCAGCTGATGTACCTGCTAAGGTTACCATACTGTTTAGACAAACATCAGTAGGTGAACCTGTAGTAGAAGCTGTAGGTACATCATTCACTACAACGTTAGTGCTTGCAGTTGCTGAACATCCATTATTATCTGTTACTGTAACAGTAAAAGTTCCTGCCATTATAGCTTGTACAGCTGTACTTACCGTTGGATCTTCAGTTGTTGCAGAAAACATTCCTGGGCCTTCCCATGCATAACTTAATGGAGCAGTTCCTCCTGCCCCTGTTGCATCTAAATCTAATTGATCACCTACACAAAGTGGTCCATTATTACTAGCCATTGCCGTAGGTTTTGGGTTAACAGTTAATACCTGAGATGCAGTTGAAGAAATACATCCATTATTATCAGTAACAGTATAAGTAACTGTAACTGACCCCGCAGCAGTAGCCGTAAAAGTTACATCTTCTGTATTTAAAGCGCTCAATGTTCCACTTCCTGTCCCATCAGTTATTGTCCAAGCATGAGTAGTATAAGTTCCTGAACCGCCACTAGGTTGGCCATCTATTGCAATTGCTCCCATATTACAAGTGGTAAATGACGCAGCAGCTATAGCTGCTGATGGTATTGCATTTACTGTAACTATATGAGTTGCAGTTGTTTTGCAACCATTATTATCAGTAATGGTAACATCCACATTTACAGTTCCCACTCCTGTACCAGTAACGGAAATTGCACTTGCATTAGCCCCTATATTAGGAGAAGCAGTATTAACCGTAACAGTTGCCGTTCCTGTTCCACCATTTTGAGTAGCTGCCAATGTTACAGGTACCGCAGCACTAGGTATCTCAACATCAAGATTTACTGTATTATTAGAGCATACACCCGTAGCTCCAGTTACTGTTAATGTAGGATTTGCATTGAAAGTTACCGCATGCGTTGCCGTTTGAGGGCTATTACAAGCAGAAGTAGCCGTCCAAGTGAATGTAACAGTAGTTCCTATTTCAGCTGTCGTTGGCGCATATGTAGGTACCGTAGCCGTATTGTCAGTAAAAGTTCCAGCTCCTCCTGACCATGTACCAGTTGTATATGCAGCACCACTACCAGCTCTGGTTACTGATGTAGCAGTATTGCCAGCATTAAATGTAAATGGATTTCCTCCTGCACCACAGGTAGTTTCTGTAGTGTTAGCTCCCATCAAAATACCATCATTGACAGTTACCGCATGAGTAGCTGTTCGATTACTAGGATTACAAAATCCAGCGCCTGAAGGTGTCCATGTTAAATTTACAGTAGAACCAACTTCTGATACATTAGGGGTATAAGTCGCATTAATATCAGTAGTGCTACTAAAAGTACCCGTACCACCAGTCCATGTACCTGTTGTGATACTTGTTCCACCAGTAGTTGTAACCGACACATTTGTAGATGTTGAAGAACTGGCACCTGTATAACATACAGTTGAACTACCACTTGTCGTAGTAATATCTTGTGGAATAGTAAGAACTACATTATCAGTTGGCGCATTACACGCTCCTGAAGTTGTCCAAGTAATAACAGCTGTTGAATTTATATCACCAGGTTGAACAGTATAAGTTGTAGTTGCAGAAGTATTGCTACCAAAACCAGCTGCAGTTCCTCCTGACCACGACCCTGTAGTTGGGCCTGCAGTTCCATCAGCTAAAGTTGTTGTTACACTCAAATTAACAACATCTCCTGGACAATTAGTTGAAGTAGCAGGTAGTGCAGTAACTATTGCAATACCATTTTGTACTGTCAAGTTATAAGTTGCAGTTGGAGGAGTCCCACAGGCTGCCGTAGGAGTCCAAGTAAGTGTAACAGAATTTCCAGCCTCTGAAGAAGCAGGCTCATATGTTGTACTAATACTTGTAGCAGAACCAAATGTTCCTGCACCTCCTGACCATGTTCCGCTTGTATTTGAAGTACCATCTGCATTAGTTACGGTAGCACTAATATTCGCAGAATTATTTCCATTAAAACAGAATGTCTCACTTCCTCCTGTAGCACTTATTACACCATTTTGTAAAGTAATTACCACATCATTTGTTGCAGCTGTACATGGGCCTGTAGGATCGTCTGTAGTTAATGTTAAGGTAACTGTACCTGCCATAATCTCAGCAGAAGACGGAGCATAAGTTGTACTTAAATTAGTAGCATTACCAAATGTTCCTGTACCTCCTGACCATGTTCCACTTGATGCACTTCCTCCTACTGTTCCAGTAAGACTCACATTTGGAGTAGTAGCGTCAATACAAACTGTAGCATCTGTGCCTGCATTAGCTGTTGCAATAGGGTTAACTGTAATCATCTTAGTAGCAGATGATGTACAACCACTACCTGTAGCAGTTACAGTTACAGTATAAGTTGTAGTTGTAGCAGGAGATTCCATTATTGAAGCATTAGTTGATCCTGTGCTCCATAAATAAGTACCACCACCTGATGCGGTTAATGTTACTTGATCACCAGCACAAATGAGATCATCATTAGCTGTTCCTGATGCTTCAGTAGCTGAAAGAGTAACAGTAGGTTTTACACCAATTACAACCATTGCAGTACTAAAACTAGGTGTTGCAGGACAAGGCCCAGCACCATCACTATCATCTGGATCTTGTCTGACCAGAACTAACTGCACACTACCCGTAACATCTAACATTCCTGGAGCAGGAATACCTGTAATGTCTAAAGGAAATGTAAATGACATTGCACACGCTGTGTTAATCATTTGAATTGCGTTAAAGGTACCACCTCCAACTAAAGGGACTGCAATAGTCACCTCAAAGTCATCAGTACTTCCTGAAACACATGTACAAGGTAGCCCTGTTAATCCTGTCAACATTACGTCGATTGAGGATCCATCGGCACTAGCACATACTTGAGAAATGGAAACTGGTACAAATGCTGTTTTTTCAGCATTACCACTTACCACTTCAGTTTCATCCAAGTTAGGAGGATTGTTATTTGGATAGGTCATCGAAAGTGTGACGAGACCTATACCAAGTAGCAAAACAAACCACCAACCTTTGGAAACTAAGTTTTTTGTAAAACTCCGTTCTTTCATGGGTTTAATTTTGTTAAGTGAAATAAAAATTTTTGTTCGTGGATCTTTTTTCATGTGAAAAAGTTTTTTAAAATAATGGCTTTTTTCGTTTTAGGCATAAAACACCTATGCTCTTTAATGCCAGCTCATTTGCTAAACACTAAAGAGTATCTAAAAAAATTAAGTACTGATACGAAGGAAATTTATATTCCCAACAACCTTCGATCAATTCAATATTGTGTTTTAAAAGTCGTTGCTTTAGAATTAACTTTTGCTTGATAAGTATCCAATTAAAAAAAGATACCTACAATCCAATTTTTAATTCATCAGCAACCATGGTAAGATGAGCGAATGCTCGAAGCCAAGGATGGACATGACGAAAAAAAGCATGGAGGGTAATGCAAATTTTCTAAAACTTTAAAAATTACGGTTAACGGGAAAAAATCTAGAAAAGATTTACTTAAAAGGTTTTGGGAAGCGGTTTAGAGGATATTATGTCTTTCAACACACAATTTTAAGAAGAATATTTAATCTTTTTTAGGACAAAAAAATGATATAATCGAAGACCTAATTTGTCACTATCCGAGGAATGGTCAAATATTTTTTAGAAAACCATCAAATTTCTTTTATAAAATTTTATTCTATGAATTGACCTTTAAACATTTAATCATGCTACATAAGGCAAGATTGGCCAAATTAGAGGTGTAAAACAAATGTATTTTTTAGGACAAAAAACAAGATAATCGAAATCCTAAAAAGCATAAATTATTGGATAGGTTTGTAGTAACGGTGGAATAAAAGAAAGATAAATTAAAAAAAGGTAGGTTTTTTCAACAAAAAACAATAAAAAAGAGTTTTCCCCCAAGGACATAAAATCACAATAATCAATCACTTGAATTAGTTTTATTTTTTAAAGGGTTCTTATTTTTTTAATATTAAAAAAAAAATTAATTTGTGAGATACAGATATCGTGTTTTTTTTTTAGTAAAAATTTTAAGTGAAATATATGTTTTTTGGGACAAAAAACTGTGTTTTTATTTTCACAATCAAATTAATTTAATTAATTTTAGAAAGAAATAGCTTCAAAAAACCAAATGTAATTACCTACAGTAAGCTTTGTAAATTTCACATTAAATAGCTTACTTTTATTACTCTTCATAAACCGCTTTACTATCGTATTATAAGAAACAATAATTTTTAATACACAATATAATTTATAACTTCATTTCACGATTTAATTAAAAAAAATAACTGTTTTACTCATTTCATTATTCATTGATATTTAGCACTATTTCACACACATTTATACAAACATTCAAAGGTAATAATTATCAAAAAGGGCTACTATTCATGAAATCTTTCGTGAATAATATTTTATTCTATACGTAATTATTTTTATAAAATTTTATTGAAATGTTCTACTCACTCTCTTGAATTTTTGAACCCTAAAATAAATGAAGAATACAAAATCTTATATATTATTAACTGCTTTAAAAGCTCATGAATTTCCTCTTTTAGAAAAATTTATTGAGTCTAGGTACTTTAATAATAAGGAGGAAATAAAAAAACTCTTAGAGTTTTTATTAAAGGTTTTAAGAAGTAATGATGAGACATTTGAGTCAACTAACAAGTCTACTTTTGCTTATATTTTTCCTAAAGTTCCATTTGAATTAGAGAAGATTAGACATTTGACTTCCGAACTTAATTTTCTTATTCAAAAATTCTATATCAACCAAGAACTCAAGCAAAATTCAGTTATTGAAAAGAAGCTTCTTATTCGATCTTTAAGCAAAAGAAGTCTTAATAAAATGTTTGTTAACGAATCAAAAAAGCTGATTCGTCAATTAAACAAATCAAAAACACAGGATATCAATACATTATTAGATTCCTATTTTGTATCTCAAGAACTTTATTTTTCTCCTACAAAAATTGAAGACAGTAACAATGTAAGTCACTTGGTTGAGGCTCAAGAAAAATTGGATACTTTCTATTTACTTTCGAAATTGAAGCTTTCTTGTGAGGTGATAGGGCGAAAGAATACGTATAACCAATCCTTTGATATACCTCTTTATAATGAAGTCTTATCATTAAGTAAAGAATGGGATAAAAAGAACGAATTATTCAATTTATATCTTTTGGTATTGCAAAACATTCAAAATAAAAATGATGCGAGTGCTTTTGAGGAACTTAAAAATCATTTTTTAGAGAACGTTAATCAACTGTCAAAAAAAGAAGGGCATACCCTTTTTCTATTGATTCTTAATATCAATGGTAATTTGATTAACTATGGAAAATCAGAAGGAATTAAGGTTCAACTTGAACTTTATAAGAAAGGATTAAAACATGACATCTTATTTAATAACAATACAATTACGCCTGAATCTTTTACAAATATTATAGTACTTGGTGTCCAACAAAAAGAATTTAAATGGACCGAGAACTTTATAAAAAGTTATTCTAAATATTTATCAAAAGCAGTCTATCACGAGTGTATTTCATTTAGCAAAGGTTATTTGGCTTATGGAAAAGGGGATTACGAAGAAGCTACACTTCAATTATGGAATTGTAAGTTCAATCAACTTTCCTTTGATATTAGAACTAAATCCATTATTGCAAGAGCGGTAGTTGAACAATTTTTTGAAACACCTGATAAGTATGAATTTTGTTTAGGTCAAATTAATACCGTTGAGAAATATATTAGAAGGAAAAAAGATCTTGTAGAAATTAAATCTAAGGCCTATTTAAATTTTATAAAATTCACAAGAAGAATTGTAGTACTTAAAAGAAAAGGAAAATTCGATTTAACAGAAATAGAAAAATTAAAAAATAAAATAAACTCTGAACCTTACTGCATTGGAAAGTCATGGCTTAATGAAAAATTAACTGCCGAAAATTTACTTCCAAAGAATGCAGAATAGGCTTTATGAGTAAGCCCTGTAAATTAAACTATCTATTTTTTCACAAAAAAAATCAATCAATTATGACCTCCCTTCTCAAAAAATCATGGAACACTATTTTGTACTCTATCACAGAAGAATTGATTGATGTTTAATCAATTCTAATTTAATAATAAAAAGGGTGCTTGAATTTCTTCAAGCACCCTTTTTACTTTTAAAAATCATTCACAAGATGTGTATTACACACCTTGTGAATCGGATTATATTAATCCACAATAATCATCTTCTTAGTAGCCGTTTCAGAAGCAGTTTCCAACTGATAATAAAGCACCCCTGTTGCATCGATTCCAGCTCTGTCTAAATCCACAGAGTTGTATCCTTTAACAGCATCCATTTCTATCAATCTTAATACTCTTCCTGATACATCAAATACTTTCAAAGTCACCTCACCAGCTTCTGGTAAGTTAAAACCAATCATAGTTTCTGCTTTGAATGGGTTTGGTGTATTTTGGTAAAGTTCAAAACCACTTGCCGTTTCTGTTCCGTTAAACTCTAATACAACGTCTAACAAATCATTTCCTTTATAGGCTTCAGAAGCCGTATAACGTGAATTGATATTGATAACATCTTGAGTATTCACAGCGGTGTTTGCTACGAAAGTGATAGAGAATAAAATCTCATCATTTTCTACATTCACCCCTTTAGCAGTATTCCAAGAAGTGGTAATCACACCTTCATCTACTTTAGTCAATCCGAAGTTTTTAGCTCCAAGATCTTCTAAATTAGTCGTTACATCTACAAACTCAACTACGCTATTATCAAATCCTAATGAGAATTGGTAACCTGCGATATTGTTAAAGTCTTTAGCCGTAAAGTCTACTGTAAATGTTGCGCCAGCAGCTACTGTTGCAGCCTCTGCTTGTAGTGCTAATTTACCATCCATCGTACGAGTCTCTGTTCCTAATAAACTGTTTGGCGAAGCTGTTCCATTCACATCTCCAATCTTAATACCTGTAAAGTTTGAAGGAATAATGGTGTTTGGATCTAATGCTACATGCTCTGGGAAACTTTCCGCAAGAGGATTGTTAGGATTATTGAAAACATAACTTGCATCTACAAATCTCCATGAATTATTATTCGCTAATTCATCATCAATATGAAGAATCAATGCTCTCAATTTAACGATATCCAATGTCGTTACGGTCTCTGTATGATTCGCATCTGCAGCAATGATTTTGTAAGGAGAATCTAAGATTTCCGTTCCTAAAATATGCTTGCTAATCAATACTAAATCATAAGTCGTTACTCCATTTAAGTAGTTGATATCTTTCTCTGCTTCTACTTCGTAATTCGCTCCGATCGCGGTGTTAAATGAAAACTGTCCATTCACTCCAGTTACTACTGGAACTACATTTGACATTGGTCCATTTGCATCATGTACGGTAACATTTACATCTTCTACCACTTCATCATTTTCAGTTGCAACCGTACCAAAGATCGTCGCTGCTACTGGAGGACAAGCTCCGTTAGGATCTTGTACTTGGATAAATGTAGTACAGAAATCATAATTTCCTGCTTCATCTGTTACATATAATGTAACGGGTACCAATCCATCCGCTGGTACATCTCCACATGTAATTACAATGTTATCATCTAGTGGTTGACCTGCAACTACTGGTGAGAATGAGAATACTAAATCATTGTAATCCGTACAGTTATCATAAGATGAACCACTTTCAAAATCAGAAGCCCAAATCGTTACTTGTTGTGCAGAAGGCATTACAGTTGATGCGATTCCGAAGATACATACTGGTGTAGGTTTCTTCTTATCCGCTACTGTAAATGTTCTTGAATCTGTTGATGTATTTCCACATTGATCCGCTACTGTAAATGTTACGGAGTAAGTTCCATTTGCAAAAGTACCAGAAGCAGATTGACCTGTTCCTGTAGTTCCTGTGCTAAATGCCCAAGTGTACTCTAATAAATTAGAAGCTGTACAATCATCAGATGCAGTAATATCAAATGCAACAAATGCATTTCCACAGTTAGGATCGAAGTTGTCAATAGTAGTTGCACCATTGAAAGACTCGATAACTGGATCAGTAGAGTTTAATACTTTGATAATTTGAGTGTAGTGGTGAACACCTGGAGTATTTGGATCCGTTGGATCTGCTCCATTTGGTACTGTACACCAATCTATAACAATCCATTGACGTAAGATTTTTAAACAAGCATTATCTGCTCCAAAATCAAGTACCGTGTCATCATGTGTAGAGGCTACATTGCTACAAGTTCCGTCGTTCCATGTTGGGAAACCATTCGCAGCTGGTAAATCTTCTGGCTCTAATCCTAATCCACAAGTATTTGCTTCATAATCTTGAGGCCATACGATACTATTTCCATCAAATGGATTCGCATCTTCAATAAAGATTTTTTGCTCACAGTTATCAAATAATCCACCTGGATCTACTGCAGACCATAAAACTCTGATTACTCCAGTTCCACAGTTATCTACATTGTTAAAGAAAACATTTGAAGTTACGGTAGCATTACAATTATCCGTTACAGCTGGCTCACCCGTTAAAGCAATCGCCGCTGCAGGTAATGGTTGGTTGACCAAAATCGCATCAATTAATGGATCATCACAGCTGATCGTAATATCTGGTTTACAAGCAATGATTGGAGCCATTTTATCTTGAACTTCCACCTCTACCATACAAGTGTTTGTATTTCCAGCAGCATCCGTTACTTTGAATTCAACCATGATTGTGTTGTTCACATCACAGCAGTAGAAAGGTACCGTTGGTCCAAAAGAAGTTCCATCAAATCCTGGACAATTTGGATTGTCCATTCTTCTTGCTTCCATAGAAACGATTTCACAGTTGTCATTACTTCCATCATCAAATGTAGTTGCATTCACTAATGCAGTTCCATCTGATCCTAAAGAAACAATCGTATGCTCATCACAAACAGCCGTTGGAGTTACGTTATCTTCAACTGTAATATTTTGAGTACAAGTAGCTGAGTTACCACAATCATCTGTTCCTGTAAATGTTACCGTATGAGTTCCGATTGGTAATCCTACTAATAAATTTCCAGAAATAGTTCCAGCAGAAGCTTCCATCGTGAAAGTTACTCCACCACCACAATCTGTAGCAGTAGGCATAATCAATGATACATTTCCTACACAACTATTATTTGTAGTACTTACAGTTAAGTCAGCAGGACAAGTCAAAACAGGATCTTGAGTATCTGTTACTTTGATTAACTGAGTATGTTCCATGGTCTCATTGGTACACCAATCTACAACGATGTATTTTCTCAACATCTTAAATCCACCTCCACAAATATCAATAATAGATGGAGCACCATCTAATGCAATTGCAATGTTATCACAACTTCCGATAGTGGTCAATGGAGCAGGAAGAGCCGTTCCACATTCTAAAGTAATATCAGCAGGTAATTCACTTGCGATATCAGCAAGAGTTGTAGGAGCAATGTTAATCGTTTGCGTACAAGATGAAGTATTGTTATATCCATCCGTAATTGTCCAAGAACGAGTAATTGCTAAATCTCCAGCACAAGATTCTCCAGCTTGAGAATCAGAGTACACTAAAGTAGCCGGGCCACAAGGATCAAATCCGATTACAGTAAAAGTATTTGGTCCAGAAGGAATCACAGTAGCTGAAGCAGGAACTGGATATTCAACGGTTCCACTATTTTCAGCTTTAAGGTGTAAGGTTGCCGTTACATCTCCACCGTCACCAGCTACTAAATCTTGAACAGAAATCGTCCAAGTACCTTGAGCAGGTTCGCCATCAAAAGCAGAAAGTGCTTGAAGAGGTTGGAAAGTTCCAACAGGAGGACATTGTCCATTCATATCTGCATAAGTTTCAGCAGCTTCATCATCCATCACGACTTCCATATTTTGTCCAGCAGCATTATTACAACCAAATCCAGGACCTCCTAGATTGTTTAATAATTCTACAGTAGTACCAGAAGGAGAAGTAACTGAAATGACTAAATCTCCAACCCATGTATGGGATGTATTAATGGTTACATCTAAATCTAAAACATTGTCTCCTTCACCAACAACAACAGTTTCTGTAACTGTATTGTTATCAACAGTCGTTAATGTAGCAAAAGGATAATCTAAAGTCGCAGCAACGGTTGAACCAGGAGCAGTAGGCTCGTCACATCGAACATCTACATCAGTACAAACTAAGTCTGGGATTAATTTATCTTCGACTAAGATTTGTCCCCAACATGGATTTCCACCTGGGTTAGTCACCATGACATTGATGGTTTGTCCAACATGTCCAGGCCCTAAAACAACAGGTTGACCTTGTTGTGGACCATCAGCAAAAGTTACAGGGTAGTTATCGTAGCATCCATAGTTATTACCTTCCAATACTTGGTCAGCACCTACTACAGATTGGCAATTTTCATCTAAAGAAATATGAATTAAGTTATTACAAGTAATATCATTTGAAGCAGGAACATACTCTACAACGGTCACACTAAATGAACAAGTTGAAGTATTTCCTTGACCATCGGTTGCAACATGTGTTTGAGTAGAAGTTCCGATTGGGAACGCACTACCAGAAGGTAAACCTCCTGTTAAAGTTACTAAAGGAGCAGCAGGAGCTAGGAAAGTATAATGGATATTTCCATTCCAAACTCTTGGGTTAAAGATCCCTCCTGTAAAAGCAGGAGCACCTCTACCAATACCTGTTTCGATACTTAAGTTAGCATCGCTGTAGTTTTGGTTGGTACCATTTCCATTGGTGTATTGCATAAAGTTACCATTGGTCGTTGCGACATAAATACCTTTTGCTTCACCAGCAGCTAAAGTTAAACCACCAACTGGAACAGTAGTAGCCATACCTGCACCATTAGAAATAACAGTTGCAGAACCTAATAAAGTCCAAGCACTTGCATCTGTTTCATTTCCAATAAAACTATTATCAGAAGTGGTATACCAAACGCTTACATCTACACTTGCACCTTGCACATCTAAATTCATATCAAAAGAATTGATAGCAATACTAGATGCACCAATTGCTTCTACATCAAACATATTTCCTGCAAAACCATTGTTATCATTTAAGGTAGTGCTTAGGAAGGTAGTGGTTAACATGAATTCACAGTTGTCTGTTGCAGTTACTTCGTAACTGTAAACTTGCTCACAAGCACCTGGGTCAAGGTGAATGGTTTGATCTGCTGGACAGGTGATTACTGGTGGGATGTTGTCTTCTACGGTTACGGTGGCGGTGCAGGTGGAAGAGTTGCCGCAAGCATCCGATACCGTTAAAGTAACAGTATTATCTCCAATATTTTGGCATGAAAAATCTGTTTGGTCTAATGCAAAACTTAAAGTTCCACAAACATCAGAAGATCCATTATCTATTTGAGATGGGTCGACAGTAGCATTACCATCAGCATCCAATTGTATTGTTATATTTTGGCAAATAGCAGTAGGTGCTCCTGTATCCTCAACAGTAAGAGTTTGAGTATAAGAAGCAGCTAATCCACAAGCACTAGTTGTTGACCAAGTCCGTTCGATTGTACTTGAACCTGCACATGCTCCTGGAATAATATTTTCACTAAAAGTAACAGTTACATTAGTTTGAAGTGTTTGTCCATTATTAATGGTACCTGGAGTTTCAGCACTTGGATTTGACCACGTAAAATCATTGTAAGAAGTTCCAGTTCCCATCAATTGAAGAGACAACATAACTGGATTAGTACCTGGTTGAAATACTCCAACATTAGTCGAAGTCATACCTGCGGCAGTACCATTTGTTGCAGTAAATGTTCCTTCATAACTTAAAAACTGGATCACATTTCCACCTTGAACAAGAGCAATTCCATCAGGTGCACCATTTTGAATTCCTGCAATAGGAAAAGAGATCGCACCAAAGCCATCTCCTTCATCTGGAATCATTCCTCCTAAAATAGTACTATTATAAAGTGTTCCATTCGAACCATTATATAACTCTAAAGTATATCCAAATAAATCAGTACATCCTAAACCTGCTATTTCAATAAATTCTCCTACATCCGCACCTGTGTTATCATAATGAAATTCATTTATCCAGGCTACCAATCCTGTATTTCCTAAATCAACTGCATTTACAGTTGGAGGTGTAGGAACTGCATCACATGATACTGTAGCATCTGCTGGTGGGCAAATGATGATTGGAGCAGATGGTGAAGGATCTGGTAAAACATAATCAACAACACCTCTAATACATTGAAAATTTTCAGTATCTCTTGCTCTTAATTGGTAAGTACCCGCCGCAAGTCCTGTAAAGTTTGGACTAGGCTGGTAAACAACTCCATCAAGAGAGTATTCGACAGCTGTACAAGTAGTACATGTTACATTTATAAAACTAATTGTCCCATCCATATCTCCAACACAAGTTGGTATTGATGCTTCTATGTCTGCCTCCAAATCACAACATACCGCTGCATCACAAGTACCACCTGTTGCTAATGCTGGAGCCAGAGGCATTACATTTCTATTAAATTCTGCGCTAAATCCAACTGTTGATTCTGTCCAAAACTCTAATTGATATACACCTGGAGCAATTTCAGGAATTGCTGTTCCTACTCCAAATGTTGTAGTCAAATCCATAGCATATAAAGTACCACTTACCAAATTTGTAAGTGTCCAAGTCTCACCTGGATCAGAAATAATCGTTACAAAATCATGGAAATAAACAACTCCATTATTTGATAAATTTTGAGGGTCATCACATGCACATGGATCAGTAATATCTGGAATACCATCACCATCTACATCTGTTTGACTGATAGTAGGATCAGTTGGAGCTACAAAAATTCCACAAAGCGTCAACTCATCAATTGCAATATCTTCATCTCCTGCATTTACAGCGAATGTAATTTCAATATCCATTACATCGCCTGTAGTAGGAACAGTAAAGCAATATTGTGTAAAATTATCCGTAATCTCTGCACCATCTCCTTCCCCGTCAAAATCAGTATCAATTCTAGGTAATCCATTAAATCCTGTTGCACTCAATGTAGTAGGATCAGCTTCAACCCAAATAGCTGGTGATGTTGTACCTGAATTATCTACATCATAATTAATATGTAGAAAATCTGTTGTATCCCAATCTTCATCTCCATTACCTGCTTGATCTTCTGCTAAATAAACACATAATTCAATATTTGTAAAATTGGTAATCGCCAAATCATTAAAAGTCATTGTAGACATTGGCATCATACATGGAGAACCATCAATATCTTGCGCTGCAAAAAATGAAGTTCCAATAGGATTATTATAAGTACCTCCTACATTTGTTCCATCAGTACGAGTAAAATAATCTCCTCCCATATCATTACATTCAACTTGACTCAATGCATAATCAACTGTCGCATCTTCAAAATCTTCTGTATAGAAACAAGTTGGCATTGGAGGTGTCATTGTTCCTGCCAACGTAAGTTGATCAATCGCCACATCTTCATCTCCTGTATCTAATCCAGTAATCGCAACTTTAAGATCAATTAAACTTCCTGTTTGGGGAATATCGAAACAATACTGCGTAAAAGCATCAGTAATTTCAGCACCATCTCCTACTCCATCAAAATCAGTATCCAATCGAGGTATCTCATTTGTTTCATTTCCATCAGCACCTAACTCTGCTTCAATTGCAATCATATTGGTAAATGTTCCAGAATTATCAATGTCATATTGAAAAATTACAGAACTATTTCCATCCCAATCTTGATTACCTCCATCATCATCTTCCGCAATAAAGACACAAAACTGAAGTCCAGTTTGTCCTGAAATATCAATGTCATTGAAATTTAAATCAATATCATCAATATTACCACTAGGAGTACCGTCAGTATCTTGCGCTCCATAGTAAGTCATACCTTGAACATTGGTGTAAGCCACAGCTGCAGGAAGTGTACCATCTACTATTTGACCAAAATAATCCCTAGCTGCGATATCAGAAATATCATCAGGAGTACTTGGCGTGTAATTAGCTGAAGGTATCGTCTCAAAATCTTCTGTAAAGAAAATGGTCTGAGCATGCACCGAAAAAGTCAACACCAACAGTCCAAGTATCATAAAGATTCTCGAACCAAGTGGCGATCTTAAAATTAAAGTAGAATTTTTTTCCATGAGAAATTTTTGATTTGAAAATTTATCTTAAAAGTTGTGTACTAGTATAAATCACAAAAGGGAAACCTCCACTTGTATTATCAACAAGAAGTACCCTGATTAATTTTATTTTAAATTTCGGTATGTGGGAAAAACGGTGGTTGGGAAATGATTTTTATAAAATCATTTTTATAAAAAATATCCAATAAGAAGATCATTACATCTTATTGATTTTTTAAAAATATTACGGTAAGTGGGAAATTAATATGAAAAGGTTGATGAATTGTCATTCACCTAATTAACAAAAGTAAGAAAAAAAAAGGGTTTTTAAAATGATTTCTCTGTTAAAATGGTCTTTTTATAAAAACTTAAACTCAGTTAATATTTCGTTTTTCATTACAAAAAACATGTCCTAAATATCAAATGCATAACATGCTAAAAATCAATGCAATACATGTAAAATAAAAACCAATTCCACTTTTTGACAAAAAAGAAAAAGGTGCTTAAAAATTAATTCAAGCACCTTTTAAAAAATAATATTTTTGATTACTAATCGATCAAAATCATCTTCTTTGTTGCAGTCTCTTTTGAAGTTTCTAATTGATAGTAAAGGACTCCATTCGCATCTAGTTCATTTCTATCCAATTTGATAGAATTAAATCCTTTTGAAGCATCGAGTTCTATCAATCGAAGTACTCTTCCTGATACATCATAGATTTTTAAAGTTACCGCATCTGCTTCCGTTAAATCAAATCCAATAACTGTTTCTGCTTTGAATGGGTTTGGAGTATTTTGATATAATTCAAATTTATCCGATACTTCTTTTCCATCAAATACAAGAACCACTTCTAATAGATCAGATTCCGTATAAGCCTCTGATTCCGTATATCTTGAATTGATCCCAATTACATCTTTAATTTCTACTTCTGTTTCTGCAGTAAAAATCATAGAGAATAAAACTTCATTATTATCAAGTGTGACTCCTTTTGAGTGATTCCAACTTGTCGTAATGACTCCTTCATCTAATTTGTTCCAACCAAAATTTGAATCGCTCAATCCTTCTAATTGTGGAATCATTTCCACAAACGTAATTGCATTGTTATCATATCCTAATGTAAATTGATATCCTTCGATATTGACAAAATCTTTAGCATAGAAATCAATAGTTACGGTTTCACCTTTAGCTACCGAAGTAGTATTTAAATGAATAGGTAATCTTCCAGCAAAGTTTCGAGTTTCAGTACCCAGTAAACTATTTGGCGAAGCCGTACCATTTACATCTCCTATTTTTACCCCTATAAAATCAGCAGGTATCGATTGATCGATGACATTAATGATTTCTGGAAATTCCTCCTGGAATGGATTACTTGGATTAGGGAAAACATAACCCATTTCCACAAATCTCCATGATTCATTATTTGCCAATTCATCATCAATATGTAAAATCAAAGCTCTTAAATTTACAATATCCAAAGTTGTAATTGTCTCTGAATGATTAGCATCTGCTGCAATTATTTTATAAGGAGAATCTAATAATTCAGTTCCTAAAATGTGTTTTGCAATTAATACTAAGTCGTAAGTTGTTACTCCATTTAAGTAATTAAAATCTTTTTCAGGAATCACATCTATGTCAATATTGCCTAATCCTATATTTAATTCAAATGTACCATCAGCCCCCGTGGTTACAGGGAAGTTCAATCCAATAGTTGCATTATTATCAATAAAATCAATCGTCACTTCTTCTACTGCCTCTTGACTTTCAGTTTCAACAATACCTGCAACTATAGGTCCTCCTGCATCTCCACATGCAGCATTTGGATCTTGAACATTGATAAAAGTAGTACAGAAATCTGAATTTCCAGAAGCATCTGTTACGTAAAGTTCAATGGGTATCAAGCCGTTATTTATAAAATTAATATCATCACAACTTATCGTCATATTATCATCAATAGGCTGTCCTGCCACAACTGGAGAGAAAGAGAAAATCAAATCATCATACACCGTACAATTATCGAAACTACTTCCACTTTCAAAATCACTTGCCCAAATGGTTACTGCTCCTGATGATGGCATAATAGTAGTTGCTATTCCAAAAATACAAATTGGTGTAGGTTTCTTTTTATCCGAAACTGTAAATGTTCGAGAATCAGAAGTTGAATTTCCACATTGATCAGAAACTGTGAACGTGATATCGTAAGTTCCATTTGCAAAATTACCAGATGCAGATTGTCCTATTCCAGAAGTACCTGTACTAAACTCCCAAGAGAATTCAAGGTTACTTTGCGAAGTACAATCATCGGAAGCTGTGATATCAAATGCTACAGGTACACTTCCACAATCAGCATCAAAATTATCAATCGTAGTTGCTCCATTGAAAGTTTCAATTACAGGAGCTGTAGAGTTCAATACTTTGATAATTTGTACATAATGCCATACCCCTGGAGTATTTGGATCAGTTACGTCAGCATTTACTGGAACTTGGCACCAATCTATAACAATCCATTTACGAAGCACTTTTAAACAAGCATCATCTGCTCCAAAATCAAGAACTGTATCATCATGAGTCATCGCTACATTACTACATGAACCTACTGTGTAGGTAGGATAATCATATGGCGTAGGTAAATTATCAGGCTCTAGTCCTACTCCACAAGTATTTACTTCGTAGTCCAATGGCCAAGTTATATTTCCTGTAAAAGGGTTGCTATTTGTAATAAAAATATCTTGGAAACATCCATCAAAATTACCAGATGGATCATTAGATGTCCAAGCAATTTTGATAAAACCATTTCCGCAATTATCTACATCTTTAAAAATAACATTTGAAGAAACAGAAACACTACAATTATCAAATGCTATTGGATTTCCTGTAACCGTAAGAGCTGCGGCAGTCAATGGTTGACCTACCGTAAATTCATCAATTACAGGATCGCTACAATCAAGTGTAAAGTTAGGTTTGCATAAAATAGTAGGTGCTTGCTTATCTTGAACTTCTGCTTCAACCATACAAGTATTGGTATTGCCCGCGGCATCTGTTACCTGAAATGCAATCATAACCGTAGTTCCTATATCGCAACAACTGAATGGTACATGTGTTCCAAAACTAGTCCCATCAAATCCTGGGCAATTTGGATTATCCATTCTTTGTGCAAGCATAGAAACAATCTCACAGTTGTCGTTACTTCCATCATCAAATACGGAAGCATCTACCCAAGCTGTTCCATCAGCACCTAAAGAAATAATGGTATGTTCATCACAAACTGCTGTTGGAGAAACATTATCCTCTACTGTAATATTTTGAGTACAGGTAGAAGAATTTCCGCAATCATCTGTTCCTGTAAATGTAAGCGTATGAGTACCAACTGGCAATCCTGTTAATAAATTTCCATTGATAGTTCCAGCAGAAGATGATACTGCAAATGTAACAGCTCCTCCACAATCAGTTGCAGTAGGCATCACTAAAGCAATATTTCCAACACAACTGTTACTAGTTGTATTAACGGTCAAGTCAGCTGGACAAGTCAAAACAGGATCGACGGTATCTTGTACTTTTATAATTTGAGTATGTTCGAGCGTCTCATTTGTACACCAATCGGTTACAATATATTTTCTTAAAACTTTCACTCCGTTTCCACAAATATCAATCACAACATCGCTATCATGTGCAAAATCAATATTAGCACATCCATTACCTGTAGGCATTCCTACTAAGTTAGGATCATTATAATCTTGACCACATTCTAAAGTTACATCACTTGGTAAAGTAATAGCATCAAGTGTTGCAGGAGTGATACTGATTACCTGAGTACAAGTATTTGAATTTCCAGAACCATCTGCGATTTCCCACATTCGAGTAATCGCTTGCGTACCTGCACAAAGATCACCACCTTCAACATCTGTATAAGTTAGGGTTGCTGGGCCACATGGATCAAACCCAATTACTGTAAATGTATTTGTGCCAGCAGGAATAAGTGTTGCACTTGCTGGTACTGGATATGGAATGGTACTATTCGCTGAGAGATTTAAAGTAACATCAACATCTCCGCTATCTCCGCCAGCCAAATCAGTAACAGAAATTGTCCAGTCACCAGAAGCCATTTCTCCATTTAATATTGCTAATGATTGAGAAGGTTGGAAAATACCAGCCGCCGCAGGATTATTGTTACAAGTATTGTCTAGGTCTGCATAGGTCAATGTAGCTTCATCATCAAAAACAAGATCTAAACCATCTCCTCCACAACCAAATCCAGGGCCTCCAATATTATTCATTAACTCAACCGTAGTTCCACTAGGTGAAGTAACCGCAATAACTAAATCTCCAACCCATGAATGATTACTTACTACAGTAACATTTAAGTCTACTACTTCAGCATTTTCGGAACCATAACTTACCGTTTCTGTAACTGTTGCATTGTCTGCTGACATAGTAGGTGCTACCATATCTGACATCGCAATAAATGGATCTCCAGGTGCTGTACCTTCTGAACAGTTTACGGTTACATCTGTACAAACTAAATCTGGAAGAAGTTTGTCTTCCACTAAAATAGTTCCCCAACAAGGATTTCCAGAAGGATTAGTTACCATTACATTGATGGTTTGTCCTATATTCCCTGGACCTAAAACAACAGGTTGTCCTTCGTTTGGTCCATCTGCATAAGTTACTGGATAATCATCATAACATCCATAATCGCCTCCTTCCAAAATTTGGTCGGCACCTATAACTGCTTGGCAATTTTCATCTAATGAAATATTTACCATACTGTTACAAGTGATCGCATTTGATGAAGGAACGTATTCATTTATCGCTACATTAAATGAGCACGAAAGGGTGTTTCCACTATTATCTGTAGCGATGTAAGTTATAGCTGTTGTTGTATTTCTATCAAAAGAAGAACCCGAGGCTGGCCCTGATGTTTGAGTCACAGAAGCTATTCCACAGTTGTCTGTAGCAATAGGCGCGCTCCAAGTTACGATGGCATCACATGCTCCTGGGTCAAGGTTAATAAAAATATTTTCACATGTAATTGAAGGGTCAATATTATCTTCTACAGTAACTGTTGCAGTACAATCATCAGAATTTCCACCTAGGTCAGTTACGGTTAATGTAACTGTATTTGCTCCAATATTTGCACAAGTAAAACCTGTTTGATCTAGAGAAAAATTAAGAGAACTACAATCGTCATTACTTCCATTATTTATTTGCGAAGCATCAACAACAGCCATTCCATTCGCATCCAATTGTATTGTTACATCTTGGCAAATTGCAGTTGGAATAGTATTATCAACACATGTTCCTCCTGACATTAATGGCATAGGTAGTGGATTAGTTGCTCTGTTAAATTCTGCTGCAAAACCTACACCTGATTCTGTCCAAAAATCAATTCGATAAACTCCTGGAGTTACTTCTGGAATTGATGTTCCTACTCCTATTGATGTTGGTAATGGTAAAATAAAAAGATCTCCATTGGTTACATTTGTAATAGACCAAGACTCGCCTGGGTTAGAAACAATGGTTACAAAATCATGAAAATAAAGTGTTCCGCTGACTTCCATATTTTCAGGATCGCTACAACTACATGGGTCAACAATATCTGGTATCCCATCTCCATCAATATCAACTTGACTCAATGATGCTGGAATTCCAGAACAGAAACCAGGATCGGTTACGGTTACATTCAATGTACAACCTGCACTTGTTCCATCTGTAATTGTAATGTTTAGATCTCCAAATCCTGCAGTCCCTGGAGCGGAAGTAAAGCTAGTTATCATTCCGTATGTACCCATTGTAGGAGTCGTCGTTGCACCTGAAATGGTATAATTTGTTCCTAAATTATTTCCTGTAGGATTTAAGTCAAAGGAGTAAAAATCATCAAATGGATTTAATGGTGAACCGTTATCGTTGCATTGAATATTGGTCAATCCTGCATTTATCAAACCACATGTAGTAGAACATGTTCCAGGATCTGTTACTGTTGCATTAATCGTACAACCACCATCTACATCATCCGTAATTGTTAAATTTAAATCACCCATACCAGCAGAACCTGCTGTCGTACTGAAACTGGTAACCATTCCATAATTACCTGTTGAAGCAACCAAAGTCGCTCCTGATACCGTATAAGTTGTTGCTAAATTATTTCCAGAAGGATTTAAATCAAAAGTGATAAAATCGTCTGTTGGAATAGTTGGTGTTCCATTATCGTTACATTGTACATTTGTCAAATTCGCCATCAACAAATCACATACTGGAGAACAGCTACCTGGGTCAGTAAGCGTTTCTATTATGGTACATGTTCCACTTGCATTATCTGTAATGGTAATGGTTATATCACCTGCTCCTGCTGAACCATTTTGCAATTGGAAATTTGTCGATGCACCATAGATTCCACTTGTTGAAGTTAAAGTTCCACTACTAACACTTACTGTATAACCAGTACCCAAATTCATCCCATCTGGGTTTAAACTAAATGTCAAAAAGTCATCAGTAGTAATTGTATTTGTATTGTTATCATTACATTGAATATTGGTCAAACCTGCTGTACTTAAATTACACGTCGTTGAACAACTGCCTGGATCGGTTATCAATACCATCGATGTACAACTTCCACTTGCATTATCCGTGATCGTTACCGTTACATTCCCTGCTCCTGCTGAACCTGCTTGTAATTGGAAATTTGTTGATGCGCCGTAAGTGCCACTTGTAGGACTAATCGTTCCACTACTTACACTTACTGTGTAACCTGTTCCTAAATTTAAGCCCATCGGATTTAAACTAAAACTGATAAAGTCATCCGCTGCATTACTATTTGTTCCATTATCATTACACATTACATTTGCCAAACCATCCGAAGTAATATCACAGGTTGTTGAGCAATTACCTGGGTCTGTTATTAATTGCATGATCGTACAACCGCCACTTACATTATCGGTAATTGTTATTGTTACATCTCCTGCTCCTGCTGAACCAGTTTGCAATTGGAAATTTGTCGATGCGCCGTAAGTGCCACTTGTTGGGCTAATTGTGCCACTACTTACACTTACTGTGTAACTTGTTCCCAAATTCGCTCCCATCGGATCTAAACTAAAACTGATAAAATCATCAGTCGCATTTGTATTTGTTCCATTATCATTACACATGATATTCGCAACACCAGAGGACGCTAAATTACACGTCGTTGAACAACTGCCTGGATCGGTTATCAATACCATCGATGTACAACTTCCACTTGCATTATCCGTGATCGTTACCGTTACATTCCCTGCTCCTGCTGAACCTGCTTGTAATTGGAAATTTGTTGATGCGCCGTAAGTGCCACTTGTAGGACTAATCGTTCCACTACTTACACTTACTGTGTAACCTGTTCCTAAATTTAAGCCCATCGGATTTAAACTAAAACTGATAAAGTCATCCGCTGCATTACTATTTGTTCCATTATCATTACACATTACATTTGCCAAACCATCCGAAGTAATATCACAGGTTGTTGAGCAATTACCTGGGGCTGTTATTAATTGCATGATCGTACAACCGCCACTTACATTATCGGTAATTGTTATTGTTACATCTCCTGCTCCTGCTGAACCAGTTTGCAATTGGAAATTTGTCGATGCGCCGTAAGTGCCACTTGTTGGGCTAATTGTGCCACTACTTACACTTACTGTGTAACTTGTTCCCAAATTCGCTCCCATCGGATCTAAACTAAAACTGATAAAATCATCAGTCGCATTTGTATTTGTTCCATTATCATTACACATGATATTCGCAACACCAGAGGACGCTAAATTACACGTCGTTGAACAACTGCCTGGATCGGTTATCAATACCATCGATGTACAACTTCCACTTGCATTATCCGTGATCGTTACCGTTACATTCCCTGCTCCTGCTGAACCTGCTTGTAATTGGAAATTTGTTGATGCGCCGTAAGTGCCACTTGTAGGACTAATCGTTCCACTACTTACACTTACTGTGTAACCTGTTCCTAAATTTAAGCCCATCGGATTTAAACTAAAACTGATAAAGTCATCCGCTGCATTACTATTTGTTCCATTATCATTACACATTACATTTGCCAAACCATCCGAAGTAATATCACAGGTTGTTGAGCAATTACCTGGGTCTGTTATTAATTGCATGATCGTACAACCGCCACTTACATTATCGGTAATTGTTACTGTTACATCGCCTGCTCCCGCTGAACCAGTTTGTAATTGGAAATTTGTCGATGCGCCGTAAGTGCCACTTGTTGGGCTGATTGTGCCGCTACTTACACTTACGGTATAACTTGTTCCTAAGTTTGCTCCCATCGGATCTAAACTAAAACTGATAAAGTCATCAGTTCCATTTGTATTTGTTCCGTTATCATTACACATGATATTCGCAACACCAGAGGACGCTAAATTACACGTCGTTGAACAACTGCCTGGATCGGTTATCAATACCATTGAGGTACAACTTCCACTTGCATTATCCGTGATCGTTACGGTTACATTCCCTGCTCCTGCTGAACCTGCTTGTAATTGGAAATTTGTCGATGCGCCGTAAGTGCCACTTGTTGGGCTGATTGTGCCACTACTTACACTTACTGTGTAACCTGTTCCTAAATTTAAGCCCATCGGATTTAAACTAAAACTGATAAAGTCATCTGATGGATTACTATTTGTTCCATTATCATTACACATTACATTTGCCAAACCATCCGAAGTAATATCACAGGTCGTTGAGCAATTACCTGGGTCTGTTATTAATTGCATAATCGTACAACCGCCACTTACATTATCGGTAATTGTTATTGTTACATCGCCTGCTCCTGCTGAACCTGCTTGTAATTGGAAATTTGTCGATGCGCCGTAAGTGCCACTTGTTGGACTAATCGTTCCACTACTTACACTTACGGTATAACTTGTTCCTAAGTTTGCGCCCATTGGATCTAAACTAAAACTGATAAAATCATCAGTTCCATTTGTATTCGTTCCATTATCATTACACATGATATTCGCAACACCAGAGGACGCTAAATTACACGTCGTTGAACAACTGCCTGGATCGGTTATCAATACCATTGAGGTACAACTTCCACTTGCATTATCCGTGATCGTTATCATTACATTCCCTGCTCCTGCTGAACCTGCTTGTAATTGGAAATTTGTTGATGCGCCGTAAGTGCCACTTGTTGGGCTGATTGTGCCACTACTTACACTTACTGTGTAACCTGTTCCTAAATTTAAGCCCATCGGATTTAAACTAAAACTGATAAAGTCATCTGATGGATTACTATTTGTTCCATTGTCATTACACATTACATTTGCCAAACCATCCGAAGTAATATCACAGGTCGTTGAGCAATTACCTGGGTCTGTTATTAATTGCATAATCGTACAACCGCCACTTACATTATCGGTAATTGTTACTGTTACATCGCCTGCTCCCGCTGAACCAGTTTGTAATTGGAAATTTGTCGATGCGCCGTAAGTGCCACTTGTTGGGCTGATTGTGCCGCTACTTACACTTACGGTATAACTTGTTCCTAAGTTTGCTCCCATCGGATCTAAACTAAAACTGATAAAGTCATCAGTTCCATTTGTATTTGTTCCGTTATCATTACACATGATATTCGCAACACCAGAGGACGCTAAATTACACGTCGTTGAACAACTGCCTGGATCGGTTATCAATACCATTGAGGTACAACTTCCACTTGCATTATCCGTGATCGTTACCGTTACATTCCCTGCTCCTGCTGAACCTGCTTGTAATTGGAAATTTGTTGATGCGCCGTAAGTGCCACTTGTAGGACTAATCGTTCCACTACTTACACTTACTGTGTAACCTGTTCCTAAATTTAAGCCCATCGGATTTAAACTAAAACTGATAAAGTCATCCGCTGCATTACTATTTGTTCCATTATCATTACACATTACATTTGCCAAACCATCCGAAGTAATATCACAGGTCGTTGAGCAATTACCTGGGTCTGTTATTAATTGCATAATCGTACAACCGCCACTTACATTATCGGTAATTGTTATTGTTACATCGCCTGCTCCTGCTGAACCATTTTGCAATTGGAAATTTGTCGATGCGCCGTAAGTGCCACTTGTCGGGCTGATTGTGCCACTACTTACACTTACTGTATAACTTGTTCCTAAATTCGCGCCCATTGGATCTAAACTAAAACTGATAAAATCATCAGTTCCATTTGTATTTGTTCCATTATCATTACACATGATATTCGCAACACCAGAGGACGCTAAATTACACCCTGTAGATGTTATTTCCAATGGTTTAAAGTTTGTACTAAAAACATTACATCCTGATCCCAAAATCGCATTTAATGTTTGTCCAATCCATGTATTAGGATCAACTGTTGTAGGATTTGGGCCAGCTCCACTATAATAAGCTGCACCATATATTTGGTAAGTTCCTGCAGAAAGCGAGCTAAAATCAGAAGTTGCAGAAAAACCTGCAACAGTATTTGTTACCGTATTTAAAGCAAAATAAGTATAGCTATAATCGGTAGGTAAAATTACACCATCATAAATATTTGCTCCTGCAGGAGTAGTAAAATTAATAGTATATGCCGCAGGTAAAGCTGGAAAAGTTGGACTAAATGAACTTACCACCAAAACATAATTTTGTCCAGCAGTTAAGTTTTCAGTTAAAGAAGAAGCCAAATTTATATTTCCCATACCTGAGGGTCTAGTCGCACTACTCCCTATATGATTAGTACATCCAGTTCCTGTAGATGGTGCTTCATAAAGATTCAAAACCAAACCAAATGGCCCCATACGAGTAAATGTATAAGACCCTGTAGCATCAGGAGTAAATGAATAAGTATCATAAAAAGTTGTATTCCCACCATTGGCACACATTTCAGGAGTACCATCCAAAAAAATCAATGAACTCGATAGATCTGTATTCTCAATTGTACCACTAAAGTCAGTAACAATTGATCCTAAATTATTCATCATTCCTAAATTAGCCAACATCGGATCTCCCAAAGGAAGTGTCATTCCATTCGTAGGATTTACCTCTGTAGTTGGAGCTTCACAAGATGAATTTATATTAAAAACACCATCAGAAATATCAAAAAATCGAACACATGGATTGTCTGCACAAATTACTCGGATGATTGCATTTTCGGAATTTGGAATGACCGTAGGTAATGTTATTGTAACGGAACCATCATTTGTAGTACTCGCAGCTAATGTATAAGGATAATTAAATCCTCCATCAATTGATAATTCAACATCTACATTTGTACAAAAAGCACTCGTGTTATTTGTCCACGTAATTGTAGTACTATTTCCAGCAGTTAGATTTTCTCCTCCATTAGGTCCCATTACAGAAAATGGTCCAGTTGCATCTACTGTCACCATTAAGTCATCTGTGGAAAAACCTCCTGAATTTGGATTATTATCTCTTGTTGTTAATTGAAAATTTAATGTTCTTGCTACTGTTGGTAGTGGCTCAAAATCTGTTTGATAATTTCCATCAATTACATCTTGAATATTTGGAAATGTTCTTGATGGACTAGAGGTAGGAGGAAAACTTCTAAACAAAGGTGCTACTGTACTCCCCGCTGCTGCTGCTCCTATAAAACCTTGTGTTGCACCAGAAGGATCTTCATCAAATTGCTCCCAAGTATAAGTTAAATTATCTCCATCTGCATCTGTAGCACTACCCGTCAAAATAAATGGTGTACTAGTCGGAATTGTAAATGGCCCTGTACATCCTGGCGAGGCATCAGTCACAGGCGGATTATTTACTCCTGTCATTAAAGTCGCACAGTTTGCCGTTCCGTTTACAAAATTTACAATTTGCTCTAAAGTACGAACATGAAAATAATCATCCGAAGTAGTACTTGGAATATTTTGTCCAGTTCCACAAATCCCTTTATAAGACATGATCGTCGTTCCACTTGCTATTTCATATGAATTGGCATTAGAGAAATTACCACCATCACAATTACTACCATTTCCATTAAAAGTATGTGAAGCAGAGAATTGATGTCCTACCTCATGAGCCGTAATTCTAATTCCTAAAGATGTTGACATTCCATTTGCAATACCTGTCCATCCTCGTCCTTTTTGAAAACCACCTGTAGTAAAAGGTGCTGCTGGCGGTGGAAAGTTTGCAGGTTGAGACAATGCTGTATTACTACAAACTCCAGCTGATGCTACTCCACTACCGCCACTTGTGGTAGCATGAAAAAGATGTCCAATATCATAACTTGCAGAGTTGGTAAAATTCATAGCTACACCTGCTGCTGCTTGCCGAGTTCTATTATTGGCAGAAGCATCAAAAGGATCTGTTGTTGGGTCGGTATAAACAAAAGGAGTCAATAAATTAAAAGTAATCCCTAAATCTCTTTCGTATATTCCGTTTAAAATATTTACTTGAAACATTACCGCAGCCTGCGCTCCAGCAACTGAACCTCCATTGTCATCATGAAATTCTCCTGTACAAACAACCGCCATATTAAATGTTCTTTTGTCAGCGCCATTTGACAGATTTACCATTTTGTTAGCTGTGGTTGTAAATCCTAAATCCACTTTTTCTTGTTCAAATTTCTTATTATCTACTCCACAAACTTCATGGCCATCATGATCTTCTTCTGAATCATTTTGAAATCCTTTCGATATGCGATGCAATTGTTCATTTGAAAAGCTAACTGGCTCTATTGAATAAATATCCTCTTTTCCAAAAATCACAGCAGATACTCCAAAAGGAGTATACGTCAATCTTCCACTCACTTCAACATCATCAGCTAACCATATTTTATAACTTTTAAACTCAGGTCGAAGAGTAGCAAAATCATCAGAAAGCATTGGTGACTCCCATACTTCAAATGATTTGGAAGAACCATCATACCAAGGTAAGTCAATTACCAATGGTAATGACTTTGTATTTTCCAACGGAGCTCCAGAAAGTGTAGACTGCAACTGAGTAAGATTAATGGAAGTTTCAATAGATGAATGGATATTAGTTTGATTATCCGAAGGAGTTATCTTTAAATTATTCTGTTGAGCAAAACTAGGAATGCAAATAATTAAGAGAAAGAAAATTAAAAATTTGATTTTTGTAGAGACAAAGTTCATTTGGGTCACTTTTTAATTAATAGAAAAATAGAAATGGTGGGCTTGTAATTAAACAAGTCCTATTTTTTTAAAGAAAATTATCCTATTCTAAAAATGGATAAAACGGTAAGTGGGAAAAATTTTATTGAAAAAAAATTACGGTAAGTGGGAATTACTAATATAAAATTTAACTAAGGAGTAATGTGAGTTAGTTTTTTACTTAAAAAATGTAAGAATACAAATATAGGGTAATATATTAATATTCAATAATGCAACGCGCATTAATTTAGCCTGTATTCCATTCTGTTTTTGTTGCTCTGTTTTTTATTCTTTTTTTCAAGAAAAAAATAAAGACGATAAATCGTTTCTAGGGAACACCTGCCATAAATCTTATAAAAATTTAACGGAAGTGATAATGTAAAAAAAACTATAAAAACAAAAAATGGGTGCCTGCAAAGCAGACACCCATCCCAATATAATTTTGCTAACTAATCTTAAATTAGTCTACTAAGATCATTTTCTTAGTAGCAGTCTCTGTAGCAGTTTCTAATTGATAGTAAAGAACTCCAGTAGCTTCAAGTCCACCTCTGTCCATTTTAACAGAATTGAAACCTTTAACACCTTCGATCTCCATCAATCTCAACACTCTACCTGATACATCATAAACTTTCAAAGTAACATTACCAGCTGTTGGTAAATTGAAACCAATAGTAGTTTCAGCTTTGAATGGATTTGGAGTATTTTGGTAAAGTTCGAATCCATTAGCAACTTCTTCGCCATTGAATTCAAGAACTACATCCAATAAATCAGTTGACTTGTAAGCCTCAGCTTGTGTATATCTAGAGTTGATTGAAACAACATCTTTGATACTTGTAGCTGTAGCAGCTGTGAAAGTCACAGAGAAAAGAATTGCATCATTTTCCATGCTTACCTCTTTATTGCTATTCCAAGAAGTTGTGATTACACCTTCATCAAGTTTAGTCAAACCGAAGTTATCGATACTTAAACCTTCTAAGTTAGTAGTCACATCTACGAATTCAACTACGCTGTTATCAAATCCTAATGAGAATTGGTAACCTGCGATATTGTTGAAATCTTTTGCTCGGAAATCAACAGTAAACCTTTCACCTGCTGGTACTTGAGCATCTTCTAATTGAAGAGCCAATTTACCATCAAAGCTACGAGTTTCTGTTCCTAATAAACTGTTAGGAGAAGCAGATCCGTTAACATCACCAACCTTAACAGCTACGAAGTTAGCTGGAACTACTGTTCCGTCTAGGTCAACGTACTCAGGGAAATTTTCCGCAAGAGGATCGTTAGGATTGTTGAATGTATAATTAGCATCAACAAATCTCCAAGATGTGTTATTTACTAATTCATCATCCATGTGAAGGATCAATCTTCTAATTTTAACCATATCTAATGTTGTAACACTTTCTGAGTGATTAGCATCAGCAGCAATCATTTTGTAAGGAGAATCTAACAATTCAATTCCTAAAATATGCTTGCTAATTAATACTAAGTCAAATGTAGTTACACCATTCAAGTAGTTAATATTCTTCTCTGGAGTTACATCGTAATCTCCATAGTTCATGTTGAATTGGAAAGTACCATCAACACCAGTTACAACTGGAGTTACCATTGGTCCGTTTCCGTTAGTCAAGTTAACAGTAACTTCTTCAACAACTTCTTGGTTCTCATTTTCGATAGTACCACTAATTAAAGCAGTAGGTCCAGCACAAGCTCCGTTAGGATCTTGAACACTAATGAAAGTTGAACAGAAATCGTAGTTACCAGCACCATCTGTTACATATAATGTAATTGGATATAATCCATCAGCAGGTACATCAGCACAGTTGATTACTACATTATCATCAGTAATATCTGAAGAGAATGAGAAATGTAATTGGTTGTATGGAGTACAGTTATCATAAGATGAACCACTTTCAAAGTCAGAAGCCCAAATAGTAACTGCTCCAGAAGAAGGCATAATTACAGATGCAATACCAAATAAACATACTGGAGTAGGTTTCTTAGCATCAACTACTGTAAAGTTATGTGATAATGTAGAAGTATTTCCACATTGATCACTTACTGTAAATGTCAATGAGTATGAACCATTGTTAAATGCTCCACTTGCAGAGAAACCAGAACCTGTAAGTCCAGTATTGAACGCCCAAGTTACTTCTAAGTCAGATTGTGCAGTACAATCATCATCAGCTGTGATTTCGAAAGCAGCAAATGCAGCTCCACAATTAGGATCAAAGTTATCAATAGTCGTAGGTAAATTAACTGGAGTGATACCAGGATCATTAGAGTTAATTACTTTAATCACTTGAGTATAGTGCCATACACCAGGTCCAGGTTGAGTTGGATCTTGGTTAGCAGAAGCTTGACACCAGTCAATGATTATCCACTTACGTAAGATTTTCAAGCAAGCATCAGCTGCTCCAAAATCAAGAACTTGATCTTCGTGAGTCATAGCAATGTTGCTACAAGACTCATTGTCATATGTAGGATGGTTGTAAGGAGATGGTAAATCATCTGGCTCTAAACCTAATCCACAAGTATTCACTTCATAATCTAATGGCCAAACGATAGAATTTCCATTAAATGGATTTCCGTCAGCAATTAAGATTTTTTGGAAACATCCATCGAAGTTTCCGTTAGCATCAGTTGCAGACCATGCGATAGTAATTTCGCCATTTCCACATCCGTCAAAAGTACTAGCAATAACATTTGAAGTAACAGTAGCTCCACAATTATCAGTAGCCAATGGCGTACCTGTTAATCCAAGAGCAGCAGCAGATAATGGTTGTCCAACTACGAATTCATCCAAGATAGGATTATCACAGTTTACATCGATATCTGGCTTACAGATAATGATTGGGTTCAATTTATCTTGAACTTCAACCTCTACCATACAAGAGTTAGATAATCCGTTAGCATCCGTAACTTTTAATTCAACCATAAGAGTTGAACCTACTTCAGCACAACAGAAAGAAACTGAAGGACCGTAAGATAAGTTAGAGATAACTCCACATCCATCTGTCATTTTTCTAACTTCAAAAGTAACATCACTACAGTTATCGTAGCTACCATCATCAAAAGTAATTGCATCAATAGTAGCAGTACCATCAGTACCGATACTTGCAACTGTATGAACATCACAAACTGCGATTGGTGGAGTTTGATCTTCTACAGAGAAAGTGAAATCTTCTGAAGAAACATTTCCACAAGCATCAGTAGCGATGAAAGTTACAGTATGAGATCCAATTCCAAAAGCACCAGGAATAATTCCTCCATTAGAATTAACAATTCCGTTTGGAGTTTCCATGTAAACTTCATATCCTGAACAATCGTCAGAAATAGAAGCAGCAGGAATATTTACATTAACCTCACAGTTATTATTTCCTGGAGAAAGTGTAAATGTAGCAGCAGGAGAAATACTTGGTCCAGTAGTATCCAATACTTTGATAGATTGAACATAAGACAATGGATTCCAACCTGGCATCAATGGACGACACATATCTCTTACAGTCCAAGTACGTAAAATCTCGTAGCTTGATCCGCCTGAACAAATGTCAAGAATTGCATCTTCGTATCCAATAGAAATTGAACACAATCCACCTGGCTCAATATCATGTCCATTATATTGTGGGTAACCAGTATATTCAGGACTAGTTAATCCTGGGTTAGCAGCTACATCAGCACAATCTAATGCTGTACCATCTATTTCATCTTTATTAGTAGGCCAAACAAGATCTAACTCTAAATTTGTTTTACCAATAGTAATTGTTTGTACTCCAGTAGCAGTATTTCCTGAATCATCAGTAACTGTCCAAGTACGAGTAATGATTGCTCTGATTTCACTATTTGAAGGAGCACCATCACATCCATAATCAACAAATACATCTTCGTGAGTAATCGTTGCACTAGCTTCACAACTAGTCAAAACTGCCTCACCAGTAAATGCTGGAGATGTTTGATCGTTACATAAAACAGTAACGTCAGCAGGTAAATCAAAAGTAGGATCCAATTTGTCTTCTACTAAGATATGTCCCCAACAGCTATTTCCAGATGGGTTAACAACTGAAACTTCAAGTGTTTGACCAACATGAGATTGGTTCAATACATTACCAGGAATTGGGTTACCATTTGCATCTAAAATAGTTACGATATAGTTATCATAACATCCGTAGTTGTTACCTTCTAAAATCATATCAGCATCAACAACAGCAATACAGTTTTCATCTAAAGAAACATGTACTAAAGTGTTACAAGTGATATCATTTGAAGTAGCAACATATTCATTAACTGTTACAGAGAAAGAACATTGAGCTGTGTTTCCAGCAGCATCAGTAGCTTCGTAAGTTAATACGTAAGGTCCTCCGATTGGGAATGCATCGCCTGAGCTTAATGATCCACCAATTTGAGCAACCGTTACATCACAGTTATCTGTAGCTAAAACATCGAAAGAAATAACTTGGTCACAAGCACCTGGGTCAAGGTTAATTACCATATCTCCTGGGCAAGTAATTACAGGAAGAATGTTATCTTCAACTGTAACAGTTGCAGTACAAGTTCCAGTATTTCCACAAGGATCAGTAACAGAAAGCGTTACTGTATTTGCACCTAAATCAGCACAAGTGAAAGCAGTTTTATCTAAAGCGTAAGTTAATTGAGCTAAAGTAGCACAGTTATCAGTACTTCCATTATTAATGTCAGCAACTGAAATACTAGCTTCACCATTAGCATCTAACTCAATTGTAATACTGTTACAAAGAGCAACTGGTTCAGTTGTATCTTCGATAGTAATTACTTGAACTTTAGTCTCAACATTTCCACACTCATCAGTAGCAGTCCATGTACGAGTAATAGTTCCAGTATATCCACCACATCCGCTATAATCATCTACATCTGTAAATGCAACTACAACGTTAGCAGGAGCAGAACAGTTATCCATTTGATCAGTAACATCACCTGTGTTAGATGGAGCAGTACTCTCATCACACTCGATAGTTACGTCAGCAGGTACAGTAAATGTAGGGTTAGTAGTATCTTGAACATAAATCTTCTGAATATGGAAAGCAGTATTTCCAGCTTCATCAGTAATTGTCCATCTTCTCTTAATTGTATAAGTATTAGGACAAACAACATCCTGAATTGTTTCTGTGTATGCAACAGTAATGTTAGCAGGATCAGAACAATTATCAGTTGTGTGCCATTGTGGTAACACTACGAATGGAGCAGGAATTGCATCACATTCAACAGTTTCGTCACCAGGTATAGTAGTAACAAACTCAGGAGCTACATCATCAGTTTGAAGGATAGTTACTGAAACAGAAGTAGTACATCCGTTAGCATCCGTAATTTCTACTGAATGCAATCCAGCATCTAGACCTACAGCTGTATTAGATGTTTGTCCACCAGCAGAAGCTGACCATAAGTAAGTATATGGAGTAGTTCCTCCTGTAGCATTTACAGTAGCTTCACCATCATTTCCACCTGGGCAAGTCACATCTTCTTGGTGAATGATCTCAGCGAATAACGCAGTAGGTTCATCAATAGTTGTATGTGCAACCACAATACATCCATTTGCATCAGTAGCAACAAAAGTATGTGACCCTGCTGGTAATCCACTAATTATAGTATTAAATGCTATAGGTTGACCTAAAGTAACTGTTCCTGAACCAAAATAATTATTTAAAACGTAAGGTGACGTTCCTCCCTCAATTCCTAACTGAACAGAACCATCAGCACCACCATTACAAGAAACATTATTCAAGTTTATAATGTCGAATAATAATCCATTAGGATCAGAAATAGAAACAGAAGCTTGAGCAGTACATCCCGCTTCATCCGTAACAGTCACACTATAACCACCAGCATGCAATCCAGTTGCAGTTGCTTGGTTAGTTCCATTTTGACCATTACTCCATGCGTAGTTATAAATTGCACCAGTTCCACCAGAAGCAGTTGCTACAGCTGAACCTGTTTCATTTCCTTGACAATCAGCATTCGTTACATTTCCAATAGTAACAACTACTGGAGATGGCTCAGAAATATTGATATTGTTTATCTGTGTTTGACATCCATTAGCATCCGTAATAATTACACCATAAGTACCTGCAGGAATATTTAATGCATCCTGTACATCATCAGCAGGAACATTTCCAGTCCATAAGTAACTATATGGAGCAGTTCCTCCATTTACACTAATTTCTATACTTCCATCACTACCACCATTACAAGTAACATTTGTAGTACTTGAAGTAGAAGCGACAAGTGTAGCAGGTTCTCCAACTGTAGCAGTAGTTTGAGCCTGACATCCATTTGCATCAGTAACAATAACTGTATAAGGACCAGCAGCAAGACCAGTAGCAGTAGCAGTAGTTGCTCCACTTGACCATGCATAAGTATAAGGAGTCGTTCCTCCTGTAGCATTTACAGTAGCTGTTCCATCAAGACTTCCGTTGCAAAGTGCATTAGTAGTTGCGATAGTTTCAGCAATCACAATTGTAGGCTCATGGATTTGTACACTATTTGCAGTAATACAACCATTGGCATCACGTACAAAAAACGCGTATAAACCAGCGCTCATATTAGGGAAGATTGTTCCTATTGCAACTGGTGTTGGAGCAGCAGTTAAATCTACTTGCTGACCATTAGGTCCAATATATCCAATCAACTCATAAGGACCAACTCCTCCATTGATTCCGAAAGTAGCAGTTCCATCAGATCCACCATTACATGATACATCTGTAGAAGCAGTAATTCCAAAAAGAATTCCATTAGGATCAGAAATAGAAGTAGATGCCTGAGCAGTACATCCGTTTGCATCAGTAGCAATTACGGTATAACCTCCAGCATGAAGATTAGAAGCCATTGCAGTAGCTTCACCATTTGACCATGCATAAGTATATGGACCAACTCCACCAGCAGCAGTAGCTGTAGCAGAACCAGTTTCATTTCCAGCACAATCTGCATTAGTTGGAGTTCCGATAGAAACAGTAACTGGAGTAGGTTCTGTTACAACAAGATTGTTTAAGTTAAAAGTACATCCATTAGCATCAACAACAAGAAGGTTATAAGTACCTGCCGGTACATCAACTGCATCTTGAGCATTATCTGCTGCAGTAGCTCCTTGCCAAAAATAACTGTATGGAAGAGCACCTCCATTTACATCAATATAAATATCTCCATCACTTCCGCCATTACAACTAACTGGGTTAATTATAGCAGCAGTTGCTGATAAATTACCTCCTAGAATAGTCAATTGTAAAGTACATGTATTCATATTTCCAGACATATCAGTTACTTTCAAAGTAATTGTTTTTGTCGTACCTCCATCAGCACAACCATATGTCAAAGTTTCTCCAAAATTAACACCATCATCACTAATTTCTTTAGTAACAATCATACAGTTATCAAAACTTCCTGCATCAAAATCAGCGAAAGTAAAAGTTTTAATTCCACCAACTAAACCTCCATTACTCACACTACCAAGACCTAGGTTTGTTGAAAAATCACCAACACACATTGCAGTAGGATCTTCATTATCAGCAACGATAATATTGAAAATACATTCAGCTGTGTTAGGCATTGGATTTTGACAATCCGTAAAAGTATATTTAATCTGAGTAGTTCCTTTAGGGAAAATACCTGTTGACTGACCTGCAATTACATCAATAGATGTAGCAGTAGTTCCATCAGGATATGTAATCAAAAGTGTAGGAACTAAAGGAGTTTGCCCTGGAGGATGACAGTTATCTGTAGCAGTTGGAGCAGTCCAAGTTGCAGTAGCATAACAGTCGCCAGGAACAGTAGTTTTCATAATATCTGCCGTAGGACAACCTGCTATAATAGGTGCCTCATCATCTCTTACTGTAATTGTATAATTTACAGGTGCAGTAAGTGGATTTCCACAATTATCTGACACCGTATAAACAACAATATAAGTATCATCCGTACAAGTAGGCATTTTTGCAAATGTCTCTGTAATAGCAACACCAGCAACAGCCAACTTAGGATATCCTGGGAAAAGCGTTAAATCAGGATTTCTGATAGTTATTTCATAAGTTGCATTATCGATACCACAGTTATCCATTGGAGTTGGAGGAGTGATTGTAGCTAAAGCAGCACAGTCACCAGTTCCATCATTTGAAGTTAAAATAACTTCATTCGCAGGTTGAGGTAAAGTAGGTGCAGTATTATTGTCAATAATTACACTTGTACAAGCCAATGATTCAGTAGAATTTCCACATAAATCAGTTACTCGAATATCTACATTAAAAGTAGAAGGACAAGTTGTTAAATCAGCAACTGTATAAGTAACAGAAGCAGCATAATCCGCAGCTGGAGCACCAGCTCTTTTTACTTCTATTAATAACGCAGCAGCAGCAGTACAGTTATCTGTACTTCCTCCATTCAATTCAGCAGCAGTAAATGTAGCTGAACAGTTAGCATCTAAGTCCTTAGCAACAGGTCCTGCTGCACATACAACTGTAGGAATTACATTATCCAATACTTCAATTAATTGAGTACACATAGCAGTATTTCCAGAAGGATCAGTTGCTGTGTAAACTCTACTAAAAGTAAAAGGGTCACCTGGGCATCCTGCTCCACCAGTTGGAGTAGTTACAGAAGTAAGTGTAACGCTGCAGTTATCATTAGCAGTTCCACCAGCAGCTGTAAAAGCAGCTACAGTAGTAAATGCTGCTGGAACATCCGTAACAAGGCATCCTGTTACAGCACTAGCTCCAGTCAAATCAGCAGGACAAGTAATAGTAGGTAGCATATTATCCATTACTGTTACTTGAAATTGAATCGCAGTACTAATACATTGTGGTACTGGTGGTACTGGGTTTTGGCTACTGTTGACAGTAACCCAAACATTAAATGTAGTACCAACATTGGCACAAGTTACATTGGTAGGAGAGAATGGTGTAGTTGCTGTAGCATCTGTCCATAGTTCAATGGATGATGCATTAACAGTACATGTACTCTGTACGAATGTAACAAATTTTGCAGGTTCAATGGTACCATTGCCTGCCCCATCTAAGTCCAAGTTAAAACTTGTACCTAATGGAGTAAGGATGTCGCATGTATTAAAGTCCTCTGCCTCAGCATGAATAGCCGTTACTGGGCCCATGAGGCAACCAAATAACAGCATTAACATCCAGACAAAAGACAAACTAGTACGACAATTCTTACGGTGTAAAAATTGTTTTTCCATGAGTTTGAATTTGTTAAGTGAATTAAAAATTTTTAATCGTGAGTCTGTCTTCATTTATTGATTTTTAAAAAGTGATATGTTATATAGTTATCTATTATATTTTGCTTAAGAGAATTTAAGACTGGGACATAAACAACCTATGCTCTCCAATGACTGCTTACCACTAATCATCAAAGAGTAATTCAAACTTTCAGGAAATGGAGATTGAGTTTTTTACTCCGTAATCCATTCCTTTTATTTATTGTTTTTGTGGTTTTGATAAAAGGAATTAATAAACTCTATTTACCAAGTCCGGCTTAGGGAAAATTTGAAAAGAAATAGTAGGGAAGAATAAAGAAGTGTGCAGATTTTAATTTGGCTTTTTGGGATTCAAAACTAGTTAGGTTCTATTTAGAACAATCAAGAGTTTAGCTTTCTTAGAAAAATGAATCCATTATGAATTAAATTCTGAACAATCCTTTAAGTAAAATGATCAATAAAAATTTGTTGATTATCCATAATTAATGAGGCAATTCTTCTAAAGCTGGGGGATGCCTTGAATCATTATTGGTTCAAGGAAGAATGCTCAATAAGATGAAGATGTATGAGGGGAATCAACTATCCTATTCTTATCTATGAATCATTTTACTCAATTTCTTGTATCAAAAGTACGAATAAAGATAGTTCTAAAGAATACCCTAAAGGTTGTAATTCCCAAATAACGAATTATTTTATATATGATTTTAAAACAATTGTTAGTGTAAAATTTGGCTCTATTATTCAATTTCCTCACAGCAACATTCCGTATAAAATTAAAAAGGGGTAGAAGAAAGTTTCCTTTCCCCTACCCCTTTTTAATCAAAACATTAAATGGTAAGATTACATTTTTGATTCGATGTTATCTATTTATCTGAACATACCCAGATAATCTATTTCCGATTCCATCATCAAAAACATAAAAGTAAGTTCCATCTGGAAGTGCTGTATTTTCCCAAGTTCCATCAAAAGTATTATCATATCCTTCTTTATAATACACTCGATTTCCCCAACGATTAAAGATACAAAGTACATTATTCGGATATCCTTCAACGCCTCTAATCATAAATACATCATTGATATTATCACCATTTGGAGAAAAACCGTTATAAATTGTTAAGTCTCCCCCTGTTTCACATAATACCCAAATAGTAACAGTAGCGGTATCACATCCATTGGTATTACACATAACATATGTATAGGCATCAGGAAAATCATTATTACAATAATCTAGATTTGGAGAATAGGTTGCAGTTCCGTCATTGTTAATGATTACACTACCAAATGCAGGTGGAGTAGATATATACATCGTATCAAATGTTCCATTGATTGTATCATTTCCCAAAATATCCATTACGATATCTTGATTGATAAATGTAGTATCGCCATTATCTACAGCTACAGGTAAATCCATCATATTTGATAAAACAGTTATGATAATTGTCGTAGTATCACAAGCTCCTAAATCATCGCATATCACAATACATGCTGTATTTTGTCCATATATAAATCCTTGATAATTAACACAATAACTACTATCTACTAATTCAAATATAGCTACATCTCCTGATTGAGTGGGGCAAGTATTCGTTATACTCATGATATTCCCCAAGAGTTCTGTAGTGTCAATACATACCGTTCCTGTTTCTCCAACATTTATAGTATCCATAACGATACTTGGGTCTATCACAACAGTTAGGATAATTGTCGTAGTATCACAGATTCCCAAATCATCACATACAACAATACATGCTGTATTTTCTCCTGGACTTAATCCTTCATAATTAACGCAATAACTGCTATCCACTAGATCAAACAGGGCTACATCTCCTGATTGCATTGGACAGATATTGGTAATATTTAATACATTTCCCATAAGTTCAGTCGTATCAATACATACTGTTCCTAGCTCTGCTATATCAATAGTATCTCTAATTGTATCATTTTCTATGCAGATGACCATAGCTTGAATTGTATCTCTACACATCGTAGACATTTCTGTAAAAATAATTTCATGCGCCCCATCTCCTACCAAAATAGAAGTTCCTGCTGCAATCAAGTTTAGATTTAATTCTAAAACAGCAAAGGCACTTGTACTAATTTGAGTCACCGTAATATTCCCATAAGTTGTGGCGGAGTTCCCTCCCGAAATTATCAAAGTAGTTGGGTCATAAATCCATACACCAGTATTGTCCCATACATTCATAGAATCTACCAACTCAGGTATATTGTTAAAATCACCTGAAAACATCATCCCATTTATGGTCCATGAATCAACATTATATGGCCCTGCTGTTCCTTGAGCGGGAACAGTAAAAACAGTGTAAGACAATGCAGTATCAAAATTACAACCTTGGAAATTATCACTATATGGCATTCCATTATCTGTAATTGTGTAATTAAAAATTTCATCAATTGGAATATCTACACAAAGTTCAGTTGTCGCTCCACAATCTGTAAGTGTTAAATCTAAACTATCGGGATTCAAAAATCCTGCACCACACGGTGGAGTTACGGTTATGGAAACAAACACAAATGTTCGATCGCCCATATCATTAATTATTTCAAAACATAAGGTATCCGTTCCCATCATCAAACCTTCAAATACAATACAATTTGTCATAGTATCAAAGGAATAATTAATCGTACTATTTACAATCGTATCTCCACAAAAGACATTAATATTTGAAATGTCTCCTATCATATTTTCATCAAAACAGAATGTTTCCACATCCGTCACTTCAATCAAGGTATCTAAATAGAGCGTATCTGGCGCACACATTACTAATACTTGCATCGTATCAGCACATCCGCTAGGTAAGTTTAACATTACTATTTCATGAAAACCCGTATCTACTCCTATGGAAGCATCCATCCCATTCATACAAGTACCAATTGAGCCTGTGTAAACGATTCCATTATCTGTGATTTGATAATCAGAGAGTTGAGCTGTCGGAATATTTAAACAAGTCATTGCATCCTGACTACAAGCTGTTGCCATTAAGGTATCAACACCATCTGGCAACCAATCTGGGCAAGGAGGGCAAGTCACATTTACCAGTACCGTATCTGCACATGAAGTTGTTATTTCCGTAAAAATCACTTCATGTAGTCCCATACTTAATTGAAGATTGGTACCATCATTCATTCCTGCAAAATCACAAGCCATAAAAGACCCTGCATATGCTCCTCCATCTACCATAATTTGATAATCAAAAATATTGGCTGTTGGAATACCTACACAAAAATCACCACTATCATTACAGTTAGTCGCAACTACTTGTACTGTATCAGCTGGTAAAAATGGCGTGCAAGGTGTACAAGATACTGTTGCTTGCAAAGCCGCAGATGGGCAATTATTTCCTGTTTTAGTATAGACTACTTGAAAAGTTCCTTCATTCAATGTAAGTACTGACCCACCAAAGAAAGTATTCAAAACCGATGTCACAGTTGTCGTGCTACTTGTCAATGAATGAGTGATGACTAAGTCATCATATACAATTGTTGGATCACCACCTGAGATTGTAAAATCTATGGTATTTAAAACCCAATTTGCAGCAGGATCCCAATCATTCATTTCATCTACCAACTCCTGCATTGTACTAAAATTAAATGTAAAAACATCGCCCCCAAATCCCCATGAATCTAAATCATAAGGACCAAAATTCCCTTGGGCAAAAACCTGCGAATAATCATAAACATATAAGCTATCTCCATCACATCCAACAAATCCATTTTGTATAGGATTACCATCTACAGTCACATTGTAATCGGCAATACTATCAAATGGAATCGGCAAACATAACGCTCCTGTCGAAGTAGTCATATTACAAGGAACGTTTATTATTTGTGGTACGGTATGACAAATTACGGATGGAATAAATACAGTTGTATCGGCATTTCCTTGGTCATCATTTACGACTATACAAATGGTATCAACTGTAGTCCCAGGAATTAAATTTGAAGTATAAACTAAACAACCTGTTTCCGAAACAGTAAAGCTTCCATAAGTACCATCTGTACCAGAAACTCCTCCTTCGCAAAGTGTTGTAGTTGTATTGTTAGAGAAAAAAACCGGAATCCCATTTGAACAAAATGTTTCCGTAGAATCTGTCTCTAAAGTAAAATGTATAGTATCATTTAAAATACAATTACTTCCTATCATTATATTCTGAACAGTATCCATACAACCTCCACAACCGCTTACAGTTACATTATAGGCTCCAGGTGACAGGTCAGTTCTTTCATTCCCCAAACCTCCATCACTCCAAAAATATGTATATTCTGCGGGACTTAACAATGCATACCCGTCAGATACAAAACAATCAGAAATTGCTATAGAATCTACAATCGTACTAGCTGAACCAACTTCAAAAGGAGTCCCCATCGTATCCAATGCCCCACAGAGGTAACCCCCGCCTTGTTGTAAAAACTGATCTAAATATGTAATAGGAGTAACACCTACAACTACACTATCTATCTCTTCGGGAGGAACATGCAAAATATCAAAAACTTTTACATGAATTCGATATGTTCCTTTTTCAGTAACTTTAAATTGCTTGGCAGTATCAACTGCAAGTATTGCTTTATCATCCCCTCTTGTTAAGAAATATGAAGTAACAAATTGGGGTTGAGGATTAACAGAATTTCCATCATCTGTAAAGTTTACACATAGTGTATCTCCAGCATTCATACAGAAAGTATCTGCTTCCATTGTAACCGTTCCAGCAATAGCTTCACAGCCTGTACAATCGTTCAAAACTTCAAATGATTCTACTGTAGAACAACCATTATTTTTAGAAATTGTAACAGTATAAATTCCTGCAAATAAATTCGTTCTTGATGCACCAGTTCCGCCATCATTCCAATCATAAGATGCAAAATTATTAGGAGTAATGGTAGCTGTTCCATTATCAAAATTACAAACTGAAGAAGTAATCGTAACATCAGAAACTTGAGGTGCATCACTCATTACAAGTGCAAAATCATGATCATCTTCATCCCCAAAACTATTGTTAATAATATTGTCTCCTCCAATACTATCATTATCAATATCATCAAAGAAAGAATCTAAATCAATAGGCGCAGCGTTAGTTGGATCGGTGTCACAATCTGCCGCACTAATCTCTGCTCTATTTTCCAAAAAAGCCCCTGTAAAAGTAGAATCGAAATCAAAAAATATTTGCTGTGTAGAAAATCCATTTGGTGAAAGTGGCGCAGAAATCGTTTTCTTTGCTTTATCTCCAGTTTGAACCCACCCCGTATTTCCAGTTGCACTCAATGTTAATCCGGCAGGAATATAATTTGTAAGTTCAAAACTTTCTACAGTCGTATTTCCTTGATTTACAATTTCAATAGTAAAACTAATTGCAGCTCCTGGACATGCAAATGAATTAGGAGTGGAAAGTACCATTGCTAAATCCACAGTATCTCCTGGCCCTGGCAAATAGGCTGTACTCAGGTTCTCCTCACTTGGGATAAAAGAAGTGGTAAAATTACTTTTTTCAAAACCATTCCCTCCAAATCCGAAACAGCATAGCAGTAAAAAAGCAATGAATAATCCTAAACCAAAAACTTTTATTTTTTGGATAAAAAGTAAAACAGAAACGTTTTTACTTTCTATGGATTGAGTGTTTGATAAAGTATAAATGGACTTCATAAATCAAATTATGTTTTTTATTGAAAGTCGTTTAAAATGTGTTTTCTCAAATTTGACAAACCAGAGTCAAAAACTTATAAATCATTGATTTACAATCACTTATAAATTAATATACGTTTTAGGTTTGGTTAGTTAGTATTTATAAGACAGGCTTGTAGGTGGTAAGGTTATATTGTTGCTTAAAACAAAATATTAAAGAAAACATTTATAACAAAGTCCAAAATTTATACCAAAAAGGAAGGAATTTCATATTAAAGAATTTTATTAGATCAGTTGCAAATTCTGAATGGCTCTATTTATGGGTTTTAATAAAAAATGCCCCCCGAACACTTCTCTTTACCAACCACAAACCATGTATCTAGATATTATGAACTTTTGGTTTGGAAAACATTTCCATAAACAATTATAACAACATAATTACATATATAACTTATTCTAAATGAACTCTTGTTCTAAAAATTTGCTTTAGTCTAAAAACAGGCTTAACTTTGCAACCTTCTAACCAAATATCTTTAATGATGTTACTATTGTTCTTTTAATGTAACATCTAAAAAACCTACCGTACAATACCATTTATTAAACCTTTCAATTAAAAAAATGAAGAAAGAAACAATCTCCATTCATGGTGGCTACCAATCGGAGCCTACCACCAAATCTGTCGCTGTTCCTATTTACCAAACAGTAGCTTACGAATTTGATAATGCTCAACACGGAGCAGATTTATTTAACCTTGCTGTGCCTGGAAATATTTATAGTCGGATCATGAATCCAACTGTTGGTGTTTTGGAAGAAAGAATGGCTGCATTAGAAGGAGGCGTTGCTGCGCTTTGTGTAAGTGCGGGAAGTGCTGCTATCAATTATGCGATTTTAAATATTGCTGAAGCAGGTGATAATATTGTATCTACACCTCAGTTATACGGAGGAAGTTACACGCTCTTTGCGCATATGTTACCTAAGCAAGGAATTACTGTAAAGTTTGCAGAATCATCTGATCCTAAAGATATTGCAAAATTAATTGATGATAAAACAAAAGCAGTTTATTGCGAGTCTATTGGAAATCCTGCGGGAAATATTACTGATATAGAAAAAATTGCAAAAGCTGCTCATGCAAAAGGAGTTCCTTTAATCGTCGATAATACGGTTGCTAGTCCTGCCTTGATTAATCCTATTGAATATGGTGCAGACATCGTTGTTCACTCTTTGACAAAATATGTAGGTGGTCACGGTACTACTTTAGGTGGTGTAATTATCGACTCTGGGAAATTCCCTTGGGCAAAATATAAAGAGCGTTTTCCAATGTTAAACACTCCTGAACCATCTTATCATGGAGTAGTTTATACAGAAGCATTTGGTCCAGCGGCATACATTGGTAGAGCACGTACAGTTCCATTAAGAAATACTGGATCAGCTTTGAGTGCTATGGCTGCATTTCAAATTCTTCAAGGACTCGAGACATTATCTCTTCGCATGGAAAGACATTGTGATAATGCACTTGCAGTTGCAAAATATTTAGAAGGGCATAAGCAAGTGGCATGGGTTCGATATGGTGGTTTAAAGAGTAGTGAATATTATCGTCTTGCAAAAAAATATACCGATGGTAAACCTTCTTCTTTAATGACTTTTGGAATTAAAGGTGGTTATAAAAAAGCTGAAAAATTTTATGATGCTTTACAAATATTTAAACGATTGGTTAATATTGGAGATGCTAAATCATTAGCTTGTCACCCTGCATCTACTACTCATAGACAGATGACTGTTAAAGAACAAGCGGCAGCGGGAGTTACTCAAGACCTACTTCGATTATGTGTAGGTATTGAACACATTGATGATATCATTGCAGATTTGGATCAAGCATTTAAAGCTGCAAATCGCCGAGCAAAGAAAAAGTAAATAAATTGTTATGAGATAAAATCTCAAAATAATTATATAAATCTCGAGCCTTCAATTTGAAGGTTCGAGATTTTTTTTTGAAATAGAAGAATTAATTTTCAAAATTAAGTTCTTGGACATCATAAAAAGGAATAAAGATTTAAACCAAAAAATTAGGACGCCATTTTTCCCCTACCTACTTTTGCACCCAATGAAAGAATCCAAACATCTCTTCACCACTCCTTTTATGTTGTTGTGTTTGAGTCATGTACTTTTTGCTGGAAGTTTCAATATGATGGTTCCAGAGCTACCTTCCTTTTTAACTAGTCTTGGAGGTGAAGATTATAAAGGATTAATCATCGCTTTATTTACATTATCCGCAGGGCTTTCCCGACCATTTAGTGGAAAATTATCAGATACCATTGGACGTGTTCCAGTTATGGTGATTGGTACTTTAGTTTGTGTCGTGTGTAGTTTGTTATATCCTTTATTGACTACTGTTGCAGGGTTTTTATTTCTTCGGTTTTTACATGGATTTTCTACAGGTTTTAAACCTACGGCATCTACAGCATATGCTGCCGATATTATTCCTATGAATCGTCGAGGCGAAGGAATGGGCATCCTTGGAATCAGCATGAATGTTGGCGCATCAATGTTTCCACCTATTGGTAGTTACTTAGCAATGGAATATACGATGGATATTATGTTTTATGTTTCTTCTTTTTTAGCATTGATTTCGATAGGTATTTTGATGGGATTAAAAGAGACTTTGGAAGAGCCACAAAAATTCAAACCTTCTTTGTTAAAGATTTCTTCAGACGAGATTATCGAGCCTTCTGCATTGCCTCCTGCAATTGTAGCAGTATTGTTATATATGTGTTTTGGGGTATTATTGACCATCACGCCCGATCAGTCAGAATTTTTAGGGCTATCGAATAAAGGGTTGTTATTTACAAGTTTTACTATTTTTTCCATCCTTTCTAGAGCAGTAGCAGGCAAAGTTTCCGATCGTTATGGAAGAGTTGTGGTTATCAAATTTGCTGTAATATTGGTTGTGGGCTCTTTGATTTTGATGGGATTTGCAAATAGTCCAACTACCTTATTAATGGCTTCAGGATGTTTGGGATTTTCTACAGGAGTTGCTTCGCCTGCGGTTTTTGCATGGGTGATTGATGTAAGCCCTAGTGACCGACTTGGGCGATCTATGGCTACGGTTTATATTGCTTTGGAAATAGGAATCGGCGGAGGAGCATTGTTATCAGCTTGGTTGTATGCGAATAATTCTGCTAATTTTACTTTTACTTTTTTTGTATCAGCAGCGATCGTTTCTTTGGCTGGAATTTATTTACAGTTTTTTTATAAAAAGCCAAATGTGGAATAGCGGTAATTTGCATTTAAAAGAATATTGTTTTATGTTTCCCCATAAATAGAACTTTTCAAACATGACTTTTAATAATCATATTCCAACCTCTCCCCTAAATGAATATATCGAATCCATTTTTCATTTTAAAGATTTTATGCCGGATCATTCTATTGAGCGAGTAGTACCGACAGGTCATATTTTTTTAATTTTTGAGCTGGATGGATTTATTAGAAATACGTTTGATAATGAAAATTTAAAACCTATTCAATCCTTTACCAAGGTTTGGATTTCAGGAATGCATAAAAATTACATTTCTATCTCCGCCCATGAAAATTCTGAAATGTTAGTTGTTCAATTTAAAGCACATGGACTCTATCCGTTCATCAATCAATCAGTAGAAAAAACAAGTGAAAAAGTACAACCTGCAGAAAATATTTTTGGAAAAGGAATATTAACTCTGCATGAAAAAATATTACACTTGGAAGATTCTGATCAAAAATTTAAGGAAGTGGAAAAATGGTTATTAGAAAAACTTAAATCCAACCAGTCTACTCCAAAGGAATTAATAACAATTATTTTACAATTACAAAAAGAGCCTTCCATTCCTTTTTCAAAAATAATAAGTGATTATCCACATTCACAAAAACATTTAATCGATCAGTTTAAAAAATATGTAGGAATGACTCCTAAATATTATCATCGGATTTTAAGATTTAATGAAATACTTCAAAAGATTCATCAAAAAGAAAGTATTGCATGGAGTCAAATTGCCTATAGTTGTGGATATGCTGATCAATCTCATTTTATCAGAGAGTTCAAACATTTCTCTGGTTTTAATCCTCAAGAATTTATTCAAGAAACACTCCATCAAAATCCACCAAATTTCTTTCCTCTAGATTAAGAATGCAATTATTCAGAACCGAAGAATCTTGAGATGACATTTTTGTAAAAAAGATATCATCTTAAAATATTTATGTGCTGGACAGGTTAATTTTTTACAATACACTTTTAGTAATCCTTTCTTTCTTTGTGTATCAAATTAATTAACAACTTCAAAAAAAAATTATGACTGACACATCTACAACAAAAGTACCTAAGTGGTTTTGGGTAATATCTAGCATTGCACTACTTTGGAATTTAGTGGGAATTATGGGTTTTATTGCCAATGTAAATTTAAGCCCAGAAGCTTTGGCAACATATCCTGTAGCAGAACAGGAGATTTATAACAATACTCCTTTGTGGGCAACAATTGCTTTTGCAACAGCAGTATTTGCAGGTACAATCGGTAGCCTAGGATTGGTATTAAGAAAAGGTTGGGCAAAACCAATTTTGATTATTTCTTTAGTAGGTGTTCTCCTACAAATGTTTCATGGGTTTATTTTAGCAAATGGTCTTGAAGTATATGGTCCGAGTAGAATGATAATGCCAATGGCTATTATTTTGATTGGTATCTTTTTGATTTGGTTTGCTGATATGGCAGAAAAACGAGGGATTATTTAAATTAAATCAATTAGAATGATTGGCATATATGCAAGATTAGCACTATGCCTATAAAAAAATAAATCGGTATTTGCGCTGATGCCTACATCGTGTTTATGTTCTTCAATGACGTGCACGAATCACAGGTTCTGCGCTAACTACGATTTATTTTGATAAATATAAATGACGACCGCAAGTGCTAGCTATTATAGTGATTATCTTAAAAATCTTTATTTTCTAAGGTTGTTCAATTTGTTCTTCATTGTTTATTAATTTAAAAAGACCGTTCTGTTATCTAATTTTGGAGGACTTTGACTTCTCGATATAGTTATGATTTACAAAAACATTTGATCCAAGATCACTATTAATCATAAACCGTTCTGATTACGAATCTAATGAATATTTTTTACTCCATCACATTTTTAATTTTTTTAAAAAACACCATAAAAAAAGCCCTGTTTCCAAAGAGAAACAGGGCTTATTAATACAGTTAATTGTGAACGTTAGTCAACTTTGTTAATCAGAATTTCTGTTCGTCGGTTAATCTGATGTTTTTCGTCTGAGCAATTTACGCCATCTACACAATCATTTTTAAGTGAAGTCTCTCCAAGGCCTGAAGCAATAATTCGATGTGCTCCAATTCCTCTTGAAACAATATATTGACGTGCTGCCTGTGCTCTTGCATCAGACAGTTTTTTGTTATAATTCTTTTTACCACGTGCATCGGTATGTGATAATAATGAAATTTCCATAGTTGGAAACTCTCTCATCATCGTTACTACATAATCCAACTCTACTTGAGCATCAGGTCGAATATTGGATTTGTCATAATCGTAGTAAATATTTTTTAACGTCAAAACTTGTCCTGTACGGAATGTTCCTGATTCATTTCCTAAGAAATGTTTTTTTACCGTAGTTTTTGGTTCAGAAGATACTACTGTAGTGGTTGTCGAAACCTTTGGAGTTTCTTTAGGAAGCATTTCTATTTTCATTTCTTTATTCTCCCAATCACTTGAAGATCCTATTGTAGAAACAACCGTTTCTGTTTCTATAAAGTCATTTTTAGAAGCTAAAATTTTATACTCACAATCATCTGCTAAACAAAAATTAAATGTACCATTTGCTTCTGTACGAATTACTGTTTCCTCTTTTGTACAAGTATTTATTAATGTAACAAAGGCATTTGCAATTGCTTTGTTATATTTTTCATTTAATACTTTTCCATAAAGTTCTTTACAGCTTTCTTTTTCCAAATTGATTGTTAAAGAAGATAACTCCCTTGAAGACATTTCTCTTGTTGTTGAGATATATCCATCTTTTTCAACAGTAACTTTATAAGTTTTACCATCTTCAATACTAGTTTGAAGTATTCCTCTTGCATTTGTTTTTTCTTCCATTCCCATTCCTTTTTCAGCAAGCTCTTTTATGACAATTGTTGCATTTCCAACTTTAGCATTTGAAATTGCATCCATCACATTAATGGAAGCCATTATCGATTCATTAAATTTCAATGGTTTGTTATCAGTACTTTTCCAAGTATAAATATCATCACTTCCTTTTCCTCCAAATCTATTAGAAGTCAAGAATCCTTCTGTCATATCTCTATTTGCATAAAAACTAAAATCATCTTTTTTAGTATTAAATGGTTTACCGATATTTTTTCGAGTATTCCATGTAGTCTCATCAAAAGTACTTGATTTTTCAGCATAAAAAATATCCAAACCACCTAGTCCTTTATGACCATTAGAAGCGAAATATAATGCACCTTCTTCATTGATAAATGGAAATAATTCATTGCCTGCACTATTTACAGTTGGTCCTAGGTTTTGAGGTTTCTTCCATATGCCGTCTATATTTTCAGAAACATAAATATCCATTCCTCCAAATCCTCCAGGACGATTAGATGCAAAATATAACCATTTCCCATCACTCGAAATACTGGGGTGACAGCTTGCAAAGTCTTCGCCATTGAACCCTAATTCTACAGCATCTTTCCATGCTCCATTTACAAAAACTGAAGAGTAAATTTTTAAATCAATAAAGTTCTTTTTATTTTTCCCTTTACTATTATTTCTAGTAAAATACATCACCGTACCACTTTTTGCAACAGAGGTAACACCATCATGGTATTTTTTATTGATCGCTCCTTTTACAGCGGTTGGCATTTCAAAATTTCCTTCATCATCTTTTTTTGCATAAAAAACATCGGAGAAATTACTCTTCGTCCAGGTGTCCGTTACCTTACGCATCTTATTGACTTTTCTTGTAGAAGTGAACATAATCCCTTCATCATGAGTCACCGCGCTATAATCCAAAAACTTAGTATTTAATGCTTTTAGGTTTTTCACTTCCATATTCTCATGTTCGATAATAGAAGATAATTCACTACAATCAGAGATAAATTCTCTTTTAGAATTAGTTGCTTTTTTCTTGTATTCTTTATACCATCGAATTGCATCTTCGCACTTTCCTGTACTTTGCAAAACTTCAGCATAATGTAACATATCATTTACATCTTTAGAATTTGTGATACATTTCGCATACCAATATTCTGCTAACTCCACCTCTCCATTCAAGCGGTAGCTATTCGCTACTCTTGCCATTACTTCAGGAGTCATTTTGTTTTCATCATGCTTCATTTGATATTTAGTAGCTGATGACATATATCCTTTTTGTTGGTAAAGTTTATCTGCTTTTTTCCAACCAGTAGGGTCTTTTTGAGTTTTATCTTTTTGTGCAAATAACATTACACTTACAAAAGAAAACAATATTGTAAAAAATAGACAACGGTTCATTTTATTTCTTATTTTTTAATGGCTAATTATTAGATTTTATTCGTTTGGCGTTGAACGTTTCACGGTCGCTCATACGATTTCATTTAGAATAGAATCTATTATACTTCCTCTAGAGCGTAGTGTTAAAAATTAAAAATATCTTAAGTGATTCAATCCTTTACTTTCAAAATTCAAACTATACTCCAACATCACTTCAAAACTACCAGGGCTATACTGATTTAATTCTGATGTAGTTAAATCTACTGCTACACCAGCGCGTAACTGTGGGCTAAATTGATATTGAAACATAGCATCTACTGAGTCGCCTAACCGGTAAGATGCTCCCACCCATATTTTATCCATAAAAAGAAAACTTGCATTCAAATCCATTTCGAATGGAGCATTCGGATTAAATGTCAATAACATGGCTGGTTTGAATTGTACCGAATGATTAATACGCGTCATAAATCCTCCCATGAGGTAGTAACTTCGCATACTATTGATATTGGCGGATTGCGATGGGTTCTCTGAATATACTGATGTTCGCATCACATTGGGAGCTGAAAGTCCAATATAATATTGAGGATGACTATAGAATATTCCTGCTCCAAAATTAGGTTGTAGCCGAGTATTTTGAGTCATATCTATATCTTCATCATCCATATCGTAAGGATCGATAAGAGAGAAATCCACTTTACCATATTCTAAATTTCCGCTTATTCCTAAACTTAAAGTTGCTCCATTTCCTACTTGCATTCTATAAGCATAGTCTAATCCTACATTTATCGTTTTATATAAACCATGCTGATCTCCTACTAGTGATAACCCTACTCCACCTCGATTTTCCATGAATGAAGTATGCCCGTTAAAACTATAAGTAGTAGGTGCGCCTGTTACGCCAGACCATTGATTTCGATACAAGGCCGTAAAAGTTAGCATCTCTTTATTCCCTGCATATGCTGGATTGATTGCTAATTTGTTGTGCATAAACTGAGTGTAGTGTGGATCTGATTGACCTTCTGCTGACCAGCTTAAGCTAATGATGAAAATTACTAAGTAAAAATATCTTCTCATTTTATTAATTTTAAATGAAGAATTTTGAATTTTGAATTTTCGAATTCAAAAACTAAATTTTTCTATAACTTTTAATATTGATTTTAATTAGTTTCTTGGTTTCGATTAAAAATCTATCGATTGATTGTAATAAATCCTTGAATTGGATCTGCATCATTTTCAGTTGTTTTGAAAATGTAGTAATACGTTCCCGCAGGTAAATCACTTCCATTGAATGTACCTTCCCAATCATTTTGATAACCGACTGTCGTGTACACTTTATCTCCCCAACGGTTAAAAACCATGAGTTCGTTATTTGGAAATTGTTGAGTACAAGGAATGATTAAAGCATCATTTTTTCCATTACCATTAGGAGTCAAAATATTTGGAATCCAACATTCTCCTTTTTCATTTAATCCATTTAATGTGATCGTCACTACTGCTGTTTCACAACTGTTTGGACAGTTCACATTACATATTTCATATTCAAATTGATCTACTCCAAATGCATTGTTATTAGGTGTGTAGGAAAAAATTCCATCCACCATTTCTACCGTTCCTAATGAAGGTTCTTGTACAATATTTACTTCCATTTCATTTACAAAACCAACCACATCATTAATCAATAAATCTTCATTGGTTAATCTTTCATTCAATGCAATCATGTATTCGTCATCATTCACTTCGATAGCTTCTTCACTAAAAACAACAACCGTATCTGCATCATAATTTTCACAAGCTTCATGTGTCAATGTCCATACAAACATGCTTCCGCCTGTAGATAAATCCTCTACCATGGTAGAAGCATTATCAGGAGTTACGATAGAAGCATTAGAAGTTGTAGTCCATGTTCCTGTTCCAATATTTGGTGCAGTTGCCGAAAGGCTAACTTGATCATTCCCGCAGGTATAACTTTCATCTTGGGAAATGCTTGCTGTGACGTTTGGTGTTTCAGATACAGTAATCATAACTTGATCTGAATCATAGCTAAAGCAAGTTCCTTCAGAAAGTGTCCAATTAAAAATATAAGTATTTCCAGGTGTCATACCTTCGATGTCTGGAGTTGGAGATGTATTGTTAGAAATTGTAATTCCCATTTGAGATTGAGCATTGGGTTGTGTCCATATTCCAAAAGCAGAACTTGGTGCTGCTGCATTTAAGGTAGCTACTGTTCCATCACAAATTCCGACATCAACTCCTGCATTTGCTTCATCAGAAGTAGCATCGGTATAAGTAATCACTACGGTATCCGTAGCATAGTTGATACAATTTTCATTTGACAATGACCATACAAAAACATTATTTCCAATATTCAAATTTGCAATATCAGTTTGAGGACTTTCAGGATTAAAAATCGCTGCACCTGTTGGCGATGTCCATACTCCTGTTCCAAGAGCAGGAAGTGCGGCACTCAAAGAAGTATTCCCCAAACCACAAATCGATTGGTCAGAACCAGCATCAGGAGTAACGGTCGAAGTAATATTTACATTAACCATACTTGATGCAGGTGCTACACAATTCCCAACAGTCATGACTACATAATAATCTCCCGCAGAAGCTGCTGGAATATTAGGAATCATAAAATCAGGAGAAGTAGTTGTACCTACTGAATTTCCATTTTGATAAAACCATTCGAAACTTAAACTTGCACTTGGAGGTACTCCAATCGGATTAGCTGTCAATATTAAATCTTGTCCTTCACATACTGTGTTCACACTAGAAACGGAAGCTGCAGGCGGTGCTGCTTGAACAAATACTGTTGTATTGGTTGAGACGACTGTTGCACATCCATCACTCAAGGTTACTACAGCATAATAACTTCCTGCATCATCTGTAGTTACATTTGTAATAACTGGATCAAATTGTGTGGAAGTAAATCCATTTGGTCCAAACCATTCGTAAGTAGCATCAATCAAATTTGGTACACTTAACTGAACACTCTCGCCAGCACATGCAGGAATCGAAGCACTTGTTCCATTATCCGAAACAGGTGGTGAAGTAGAATACACATTTACATTTATTGCATTGGAAATATCAGAAGCACAAATCCCTGATTTAACTTGTACAGAATATGCTCCTGTATGCGAGGTATTTGTAAAGTTGATAAAATAATCAGGTGTATTTGTTACTCCTAAAGAATAACTTGTAGTTCCATTGTTATAAAACCATTCATAGATAACTCCTCCTCCAACTGGAGTCGTAGATAATCCTAAAACCTCACCTTCACAGATCACAGCATCATTAGCAGTAATTACAGGTGTTCCAAATGTTGGGCATGCCATTACTTCTCTAAAATCCTCTACATTATTATTATCAGCATCAGGGCAAGGAATACCATTTGGGCATTCAACAGCATCAGTAAGACCATCACCATCACTATCCAATTCATCTACATCAAAATTTCCATCCGAATCAGAATCGATACAATTAGTTTGATCTGGACACTCATAATAATCTGGAATACCATCACCATCTCTATCCCAATCTCTATAATCAGGCACACCATCGTTATCCAAATCTTTAGGTTCAAAAATAATAGTTACAGCATTTCCATTTCCATCTTCAAATGGAATCCCATTGTTATTTACTTTTGGAGTACCTAATCCGACCCAGCCATTATAATCCCCATCTGCATGAGGTGCTTCTAATACATCAAAAATTCCATCATCATCAGCATCTAAGTCATCATGATCTGGAACATTGTTATTATCAGTATCGAATGGAGCATATAAAATTACTGCTGTTGTTGAATTTGGATCATCAGAGATTACATTGAATAATCCATTGTCTCCAAAGTCTGCAGGTACACCATCTATTCTCGAATCTTGATCTACATCAGCTTGACCATGTCCTGCCTCTACCAAATCAGGTATGCCATCATTGTCAGAATCAAGATCTAAATGATCTGGCACTTCATCCATATCTGTATCATAGATTGAAGCAACATTATCACAAATTCCGTTGCCATCTACATCTGCACATGGATTAGCCACCATAGCATCATCAGCATCTAAATAATTTGGAGTCAAATCTCCATCTTCATCTCCACTTGGATCTACATTATTTGCAAAACATGCAAACCCACCTGCTACATTACAAAACTCTTCGCTATCTGGAATTCCATCATTATCATCATCCAAATCTACATCATCCATAATACCATCTCCGTCATTATCTACAATGACTGGTTTAGTGCAATCTGCTACGATATTTACAATTAATTTACCATCTGCACTTCCTACGACATCTTGATATGTCCAGTAATCCAACATTTTATTATTTCCCCAATTACTATCATAAGTATATGGAGTAGTTGTAGAAGTTACAGACGGTGCCGAACCTCCACTTGTAGTGCCGCCTACTGCGGTATGATTATAATAAAAATCAGTACTAGGAGAATTTAGGCCATTTAATCTAGTGATGGTAATTCCTCCATTGTTATTTTCTATATCTCTAAATAGTATGTGAACTTCTCCAGCTCGCATTTCCAATTTATAATCAATTTCAAATCCATCTGCTAAAGCAATTGGATTTCCCATTCCATCTAATCCATCCCAAGTCAATTCGTTTGCTCCAAGTTCTGCCGTTCCATAGATGATTCGATCAACGGCATCCACAAAATCTCCATCTTCATTCATGTCCATGGATAATTGAACATTTCCAATAAGATTAGAAGTATAAAAAATTACTCCACCTATTCCTGTCTCCACATTACTTCCAAAACAAGTTGGATTTCCCATATTATCCAATCCATTGAATTCAAAAGTTTGAACATCTAAAGCATCAGATGAAACCGTATTAAACAACCAAGTGGTATAATTTTCATTTGTAAAAACATTAGTAGTCATAGCCGAAGCTGGCATACTAATATCTGGAGTATTAAAAAATATTTTGTGGTTTACATTTCCTCCTTGATCTGAACTTTGAGGATCATAAATATAAAGGTCACCTGATGTCCAACTTGAAGGATCATTTGATACAGTATAATCTGTAGCAAATTTTGATTCGTAAATAGGTGTACCAGTATGATTTACAATTCCTGTAGAGTTTGCTGCAAAATCAAAACCGTAAGGATCCATATCATTAAAATCAATTTGATATTGAATCCCTTCTTTTGACATCATAAAGAAAGTTGGAGATGTAGTGTTCGAATTTCCTGTAATAATCGATTTATACTGATTAGTAAAAACTCGACCTGTTACCAGATCTCCTCCAAAATTACCTGCCTTATTTTGGCTGACAGTAACATCCCATGAAACTATCGCCCATTGATCGGGCTGATATGTGACTCGATCCCAACTGTCATTATTTTCAAGATTTGTAAATCCAAAAGTCGAAGTAACAGGAAGTGTATTTGGGAATCCAAATACTACCGTCCAAATTCCTTCTTCTCCTGCTTCTACTTTTTGAGAAATAGGAATATAACCACTCCCACTAGTCAAACCTCCGCCTGTTGGGCCATTCAATTCTTCTACATCATTATTAATGATACCAATACCAGCAGATAATCCTAAGTCTTGATAAATTCCAGCAAGAGTACCATCTGGTTTATAAATCATTGCAAAACCACCATTAACCCCAATATGGCTTGCACCTATATTGAGATATTCATTCGCCTTTGCATACACTTTTATTTGTTGCGCCTCATTAGCCCAATAGAAAAGCCGTTTGCCAGGATAGTCTTTAAAATCAACCGATCCTTCAGCCAACAACAAACTTTGTGTAAAAAAAAGAAGGAGAAGTACTAACGCACCACTCCGCATTTTTCTGAAATTAAATTTCTTCAGGGCGATAAAAGTTTGCAGGGTCAAATCATTCATCATTATTACTTTTATTTTTAAATCTTGTAAAATATTTTTGATATAAATATGTATATTTAAAGGGCTGATAATCAATCACTTAATAATTAACCTCTGGGGATTAATAATTGATTGAATCTATTTGAATAAATGTGTAATTGTCGAGTAAGAGTAAGGATTGGTTAGAAGTGGAATAAAAAAAACGCAGTATATTATCTTTGTTTTTTATATTTTTTTAGAAAAAAGACAAAGCGTAACATTGTTTATTTTTATATATGAAAAACTTTATATTAACTATAAATACCATACCAAAAGTGATAATTTTATTCACTTTTAAGTTTTTTGCAAAAAAAAATCGGTAAGGATTGTAGTCCTTGCCGATTTTTTTCATTTTATAAAATGACTAAAACGCTAATTTAATTTTCTAATATCACGCATAAATTTAGTCATGGAATAACTATCGCTTTTTAAGTTAAGCAACCACTTTCCTCAAAATGGTAAATTGAAAAGGAAGACAGGTTTTCTAAATTCAGATATAGTTTTCATAAAGTTAATTAGCTTTATTTAATTCCTAATTACTTTTTTATTCTGATAGATTTCACTAAACATTAAAAATAATGAAGTAAAACATCCTATTAAAAGTATCCATTTTTCGAATTCAAAAAACAGATATGATAGTAAAGTAATTATAGGATATATTAAAAGTATCCAAGTCAAATTTGGTAACTTTTTAGCTTCCACTCCTATGTCTACAAAAAAACTAATCATGCCCAAAATGATTATTGAATAAAAGGCTAAATTCCAGATTACCGCCATTACTATTCCCCATCCTTCATTTCCTTGCATATATTCCATTTGATCCAATATTAGTAAAAATCCTTGAATGCAAAAAAATGGAATTGACAAATAGGCTAATATTATTTTCAGATTATTCATCTTTTTGTTTTTCTCTTTTTCAACCTACTTACTCCGAATCGCAATCACAGGATCCATCCGAGCCGCTAAAAATGCTGGAATCACACCTGCCACAACCCCAATAAAAACTGAAACTCCAACTCCAAACAACATATTTTCATATGACAAATACATCTCGAAAGCCATACTTTCTATGGATGAAATTCCTTTTAACATCGCCATCACCAAGAGTAAACCAAATGCTCCTCCTACCAAACAAAGTATTACCGCTTCAATCAAAAACTCCAATAAAATAATATATCGCTTAGCTCCAAGTGCTTTTTTTATTCCAATAATATTAGTTCGCTCTTTTACTGAAACAAACATAATATTGGCTACACTAAACATTCCTACCAATAATGCAAAACCTCCAATAATTCCACCTACCAAAGTCATAATTCCAAAAAATCCATCTAATAAACTACTCAACATGGTGAGTTTATTTAAAGCAAAATTATTATCCTCTTTGGGTTTCAATCTTCGACTGGAACGAAGTACTCCAACTATTTCATCTTCCAAATCCTCAAGATTAACTCCCTTTTTTGCTTTTACGGCCAACATGGAACCTCGATGATTTTTTTTAATTTTTGCAAACTTCCGAGCCAGATTATATGAAATCAAAACCACTTCATCTAACTGCATCACTTGTACTAAGTCTTCTCCTCCTTTTTCGATTACTCCTATTACTTCCAACTTAATTCCGTTGATACTTATCTTTTTCCCTAACGGTTCTATGTTTCCAAATAACTCACTTGCAACTGTATTTCCTAAAACTACTTTATTCGCTCCTGTCTCATATTCTGAATAAGTATAGAATCTTCCTTTTTCCATGACCACATTATACATTCGTGCAAAATCATAAGTTCCTCCTGCAACGAATGCTCCTGATACGCTATTGGAACGATACTTCGCAGTACGGCTTCCGATATTCGCAGAGTAGCAAACTAAATCAGCTCCTTTTACTTTTTCCTTAATTAATTCAAATTCTTTAAAACTAGGTCGAGGTCTTCTAAAATATTTCCACCAACTCGCACCGGGATCTTCATCCCAAGGTTGTTGGTCGATGTAAATTACATCGTCTCCTAATTTATCAAAACTTCCTCTTACATTATCCTCTAATGAATCCACCGCAGATAACACAATGATAATGCAAAATATCCCAATCATAATTCCCAGTAATGACAAAAAGCTTCTTAGCTTATTCCCTGCCAATTGCTGAAATGCTTGAACGATTGCCTCCTTAATAATTTTTACTAATGTAATCATTGTAATAGATAATGAAATTTAGAAAGAAAAGTTTTTTCTAGCGATGAAAATACGGATTCACTCTTTTTCGAAGGTAAAGATTCGATGAACGGTACTTTTTTCAGGCTAAACAAATATTCTCTAAAGTCCTAACTCCTCAACGGCTAAATGTGCCATCAATCCTGAACTTAATTTTAAACAATTTTCATCCACATCAAAAGTAGTTGTATGTACTGGTGAAGTGATTCCTTTTTTCACATTACCAGTCCCTAAACGATAAAAACAGGCAGGCATCTTTTGAGAATAATATGAAAAATCTTCTGCCGTCATTCTGATTGGTAAGTCAACAACGTTTTCTTTTCCCATAAAATCTTCTGCCCATTTTCGAGCTCTCATCGTAAGTACTTCATCATTTACCAAAAAAGGATAACCTTTTGTGATATTTAATTTTGCAGTTCCGCCCATGGCTTTTCCCATATTTCTTACCATAGTTTTCATCAAGTGATGAGCTTCCATTCGCCATTTTTCATCCATAGTTCGGAATGTTCCAGCAAGCTTTACTTCATTAGGAATAATATTGGTTGCGCCGCCAGTAGAGTTTATTTTTCCAAAAGTAACAACTGAAGGTGTTGTGGGATTTGAATTCCTACTTACGATTTGTTGGAGTGCAACAATGATATGCGAGGAAATTAAAATGGGGTCAATACAATCATGAGGAAGTGCTCCGTGCCCTCCTCTTCCTTTTACTGTTAAATATAATTCATCAGCAGAGGCCATATACATTCCAGGTCGCATTCCGATTTTTCCAACTTCTAGTGGAGGATGTACATGCTGGCCAAAGATACTTTTTGGAGCAGGATTTTCGAGTACTCCTTCTTTAATCATAATGGATGCTCCGCCTGGCATTTTTTCTTCAGCAGGTTGGAAAATTAATTTTATCGTTCCATTAAATTGATCTTTGACTTCGTTTAAAATACGTGCCGTGGTAAGCAATGACGATGTGTGTACATCGTGTCCACAGGCATGCATAACGCCTTTGTTTTTAGATTTATAGGAAACTTTGTTGGCTTCTAAAATAGGAAGGGCATCCATATCTGCACGAAGAGCAACTACTCTTTTACGGCCTTTGGTTCCTCTTTTTTTTCCTTTGATTAAACCGACTACACCGTTTTCGGCAACACCATGTTGGAAAGGTATTCCAAATTCTTTGAGTTGTTCTGCAATAAATTTTCCAGTCTCTACTTCTTCATAACTTAGTTCTGGATTTTGATGGAGGTGCCTACGAAGTGTAATGGTGTCTTTATGATATTTATTCGAAAGTGATTTGATTTTGTCTTTGAGCATTTTGATTTTTTTTTGCAAAAATACTCATTCTTACTAATATTTTCGAAACAATAGCTTTAAGTAACACGACTCTCCCGAGTCGTGACATTATTCGACAAACACGTTTTTCGAAAATATTTAATTGAACGTGTTTATCGAATAACGTCACGACTCGGGAGAGTCGCGTTACTTAAAGCTGCGGTTTCGAATGTCTTATCGAATCAATGTTAGATCGCCTGATTTTTTATAAAATATTTTTTCTCCATCACACATCACGATTTCCATTTCCAAAAACCAAACATATACATCTGATGTAAATTTTCCGCCAGGTAACCATTCTTCATCAGGATCATTTGTTTTAAAAACAGGTTCTCCCCAACGGCTGAATACTTTTAAATTAAAAGAATTAAACTCTAAATCTGATCGTCTGAAGTAAGGACCAAAATTATCATTTTGACCATCTCCATTTGGAGTAAAGGCATTTGGAATTTGGACATCTCGATCAAGGTAAACTGAAATATCCCTTACTTCAAATATCGCCTCATATTGTGTACATGAAAACAACTCGTAAATCGTAGCTCTATAAACACCTGATCTATTAATTATTCTTGACAAAGAAGTATCTCCATCTTCCCAATCTACTTGATAAAAATCTTTGATATTTTCATTGATGTCAAATTCCAACAATACATCTTCATTTCCACACACTTCTAAATCCACTTCTAGACTTGGTTGGAAATTCCAATCCAATGTTCCAATGGGAAATTCTAACGTAGTTATACAGTTAAAACTATCTTTGATATATAAGGTGTAATTATCTTCTTGAAGATTAGCAAAAATAGTGTCCTCTTGAAATACAATATTATCAAGTGAAAATGTAAACGGCCCTGTTCCTCCAGAAATATAATGGATTACAAGTTTACCAAAACCATCATCTCCACAATCTTGAAAAGTCTCCAACTCAAATTCTGCTAAATTCCCTCCAGTCAAACAAATACAATCATCTCCTTCGACCGTTACCTCACATCCTCCACTATCCATAAAATCTATACTAAAATAAACACTATCCAAAGGTATCGAACTACTAGTATAAAAATCGCCATTGATACTTCCAGTAGAATCACTTGTAGAAAAAGGCCCTATTCCTCCACTCAAACCAACTTCAATAATATAGGTACTATCCTCACAAATGATGTTTGGCGAACTCACTAATAGTTCTGGAAAAAAGGTAATGGTAAAGGGTGAACAATCATATTCTGGAATGGGAGGCATCATATGATTAGGCGGATAAGGAACTATAGATACTCCTCCTGAGCAACAAGAGTCTCTTACTTGAATATCTTCATAAACATGTTCGATGGAATCTGTAGTCCATTTTTCCTCCCACAAAAAAGTAAAAGATACTGGTTCAGTAATAAAGACGGTATCACTATCAGGATTTATTTCAAATACTTGAAAGGTTGCATTATAATCCGTTATGGAAGGAGTAACATTTAACCAATAGTCAATGGTATCAATTGTAAATACATTGTTGGAATCTAATAAAAGAAAATTTCCATCTTCTAAAACTGTCCAGTTTCCTCCAAGGTGAACTGGAATTTCAAGCATCACCGTATCTAATATTGTATCCAAACATTCGGGAGGAATCAGATGGCAAAAAATAGTTTCAAAAGGGCAACTATCATTTAAAATACCTCTTCCATTTGATATTGCTAAATCGGCATATGTAAAGAAAGCTTCACTAACCACGTTGTTTTCATCATCCAATGCCATCACTTGATCTGGTTTGTATTGTGATGGAGGAGTTGGTGGGAGTGTAGCACTATGCGTCGTAAATTCTACAGTAACGGTATCTACCAAACAAGCATCAATAGAATCTCCTAACATTGTAGAATAAATTTTTGAAAAACAACTTCCTTCTGGAACAAATGACCATATTGGACATGGCGCATCGCCCTCCACTTCGTAAGTATTATCACAGGAAATAGAATCTCCTGTAGGGCAGAAAATATTTTGATACGCTAAACCTATTTCAGCATTAAGGAAATACCTCTTGTAAGAAGGATTTTCAAAATCAACAAAAGTGGTATCTCTAACATCGCAGGAATCATTACTCACCCAATATTCAAATGTATAAGTTCCACATTCTGAATAAGTTATAAGAGTTGAAGTATCATTAAGCGTTGTCATACTTATCGGAGCAAGAGGGTTTTCACAAAGTATTGACCATGTGCCTCCTGCCGGAATTCCTATTAATGTATCTTGGAAATTACAGGTTCGAGAATCCATTCCTGCATCGATAAAACAATCTTGCGCATAGGTAGAGAAATGGCATAACAATACCATTGCACCAATAGTCAGTACATTTTTCATAAGCAATTTTTTATGTTTTTCTAGAAAAGATTTAACCGAAGTCCTGTATAAAATCCTAAGGAGTAAGGTGGACTTTCACTAAATCCAATAATTGATTTTTTTAGATTAGGTTCTAAAACTAAAGTAAAGCGATCATCTAATTTACATTCTACTCCTGCTCCTAATATGAAAACTAATTTTTTTGTCTTTTCAACTTCAAATTGAGTGATGTTAGTTTTATCATATTTTAAGCGAGGATTCGAAATATTATTCACAGAAATTTCACCAGGCTCGTCTTCATAAAAACTAATCCGTTGGAAAACACCTGCTTTAAAACTTCCTTTGATTCGTCTATTCGTATTTGTCCATAAATATTTTATAATAATTGGAGTAGTTAAATATCGTTGTCTCCTAACAACTTGAATTTCCATCGAAAACGGATCACCTGCTACAACATCTTGGCCGTCATTTTCTTTTTCATTTAAGATATAGGAAGTAAATAATTGTCTTCCATAATTAGTATCAAACTCATATGCATATTTGGTTTGTACTAAATCCGTATTTATAAAAACCTCGGTTTCAGCATACTCAAATGTTTTTTGAAATTTAAGCCCTGTGTACTGTTTTCCATAACCAATCCCAAACTGAAGAATCCAACGTTTGTTTAAATGTACATTATAAAAAAGACCAGCATTGATATTTCTAGATGGCAAATTTGTACTTTGACCGTCATTTAATTTTATTTGAGGAAATAACCAACTGTAATTCCTATAGGGTTCAAAACTTGATTTTGAGATTAATTTTGATCTACTAAAATCAAGTAATTCATATGGCTCGTCCAGTTCAAATAAACTTATAGGAGCATCTAAAAAAACATTTAATGAATCAATCGCTCTTGCTTCCGCTATCGTCGAAAAATCAGTTTTTAAAGTTTCGCTTTCGATTTTTTCTGGAATTTCATTTTTGCTCGAAGCCACTTTAACGACCTCTTCTTTTTCAGGGTTTAACAATATATTTACATTTCCTAATTCTGTAGTTTTATTTCTTTCTAAAACCAAATCATTAACCTCGCTTTTATTTATTGAATGGATTTGATTAGATTTTGGTGTTGTATTTTTTATGGAAATAGATTCTTCTTTATCCTTCAGTAATTCACTAGTTGCCACATTTATTTTGTCATTTCCTTTATCAATTTCATTTGTTATTGAAAGAATTTTTTGCTCTTGTTTTCCAATTGTTTGATTAATATTTTCAATTTCATTATCATGTATCCACCATTGAGACATAAAAAATAACAATACTATTGCGATGAACATATACAACCACCCTCCTACTTTTCGATGAGAAGTAGATTTTGGAGGTGGCGGAATTCGATGCTCTAATTCCGTCCAAAGATCCTTTGAAGGAGATGAATTGTAATCCTTCAAATTATCTTGAAAAAACTGTTCAAACTTATCTTTTCCTGAATCCTTCATTTTTGAATTTCTTGTTTTTCAACAAGTGTTCATTTTTTTTTCAAATAATTTTTTTAATAAACTCTTCGCCCGTGAAAGTTGCGACTTGGAAGTATTGATACTTATTTCCAAATAATTTGCAATCTCTTGATGCGTATATCCTTCAATAACATACATATTAAAAACTGCTCGATAACCAGGTGGAAGTTGTTGAATCATTTTTATCATTTGTTCTTCTCGCTGATCGTCCTCTTCTTCATATTCCATTTCGTAACTATCAGCAATTCGATTCCAATCTACTTCTTGAAAAATGTTTTTATTTTTTTGAATCTGACGTAAACAACTATTCACCATTACTCTTCTTAACCAAGCTCCTAATGCTTTTTGAGGTTGATATTGATATAAATCGCGATAAATTCGAATAAATCCTTCTTGCAAAAAGTCTTCGGCTTCTGCCCTGTCTCGGGCATAACGAAGGCAGACACCGAAAAGCATAGCTTTATATGTTTCATAAAGTTGTCGTTGAGCTGTAGGTTTTCCTTTTTTACAACCGTCTATGATATTTTGATCAGAAGGCTTCAAGCTATTTATTCACGTTTTATTCTTTGTTTTTTATGGATAGTACCATGTTTATAGATAGGGTTGCATTGTTTTATAAAAATAACTTTTTTTTGTATTTCTATATTGACTTGAATTTAGGTCAAAATAAAAAATAATTAAAATCCACCCCCTAGCCCTCGCCAACGGGGGAAATCGTGCATTGCATAGACAACATACCAACTAGGGATGCTTTTCCCCCGCTGGCGGGGGCTAGGGGGTGGATTTTCTAATAAAAAAAGTTCTACTTCAAAACAAAAAGCGCAATGAAGACCTATCCTCCATTGCGCTTAGAAAAACAAAACTCAAATTAAATTTAATCCTGACAACTCTCTTTTAATGCTTTTAATTCATCTCTATCATTTACAGTAACAATAGATCCATCATCTTCCATTTCTACTTGAATAGGGAAAACGATTTCTGGTTTTTCAGTTGCATCTGGGTTAGCTACCTTCCAATCTCTAACCAATGTTTTCAACTCAGCACGATCTGCTGCATCAGCTGTCGTTCCATCTGGGAATGATATGGTCAAAGGAAAAACTATATCAAAACAAGGGTTGCTACATTTTCCATGTCTATGATGTCCAAATCTAGGAAAATTACCTTTGCATTCTTTTTTCAAATCTTTTAATTCGTCTTTACTATTCACGGTAATCACCTCTCCATCAGATGAAAGTACTTCTATCGGATAAGTAAAACTTGGTCGATCTGTTGCATCTGGATTGGCATCTTTCCATGTAACAATTTCCGTTTTCAACTCATCATAATCGTTCACTTCTGCTGTAGTAGCATCTGGAAATTGAATAGTAATTGGGAAAACCAATTCGAAACACCCATAAGGCCCTACACTTGCCACTTCTTGTAAATTAAACATTACAATTGCGGTGTACACATCCGTATCTGCATCCTCTAAAAGTTCGTCAAGAGTTTGTTCTAGTGATACATCATCGGTAGATTCATCTTTACAAGATGTCAATGAAACTAATGAGAAGAAAACAATTAATAATGAAAAATTTAAAACTTGTTTTAACATGATAATTTGATTTTTAATGTTTAGTAAATAAAGGATAATGTTGAAATTCTGCATATATTATTTTAATGAGGTATAGAAATATCTGGTCATTTCTGAGTCATCAGAAATCACATCATTGAATTCACAAACTTGAGTTTTAAAAATTTACATTAGGATACATGTCTTGAGCAAAACATGTATTTCGTTTTATTATGGAGTTGATGCAAGAAGGAATTAAAAGGTTGCCTAGGAGACATTTTATTTTTAAGAAATGGAAATTAGTCGTTTCCATTTTAAATATCCATTTATTGCAATTACACAATACACTACATATAAAAGCATAAATAAAAAAGCTCCTATCGTCCAATACATATAGATGTATAACAAATCAACTACAATCCAATAAATCCAATTATCAATCTTCTTTTGAATCGTCATAAATGTTGCAAAAACAGCAAAGGCAGTTGTAAATGAATCAAGGTAAGTTTTATCTGCTGCTGTAAAATTTTCAAAAATAAATCCAAATATAAAAGTCAAAACAACGCCAGCAATAATCACCATAACATTCTGATTTACAGTCATTTGTGTAATCGGCAACACATCCTGATTCTTGCTCCCATACTTCCATTGATAAATCCCTACAAATCCCATTACCACATAAAAAATATTCAACAAAGCATCAACATAAAGATCATACAACGCATAAGTAGCCCATGCCCAAAGCGCACAACTCAATATGCCCCAAAACCAACACCATACATTTTCTTGAACTACTAGATAGATATAAATCAGTCCAAAAATCACCGCCCAGATCTCAGTCCAATGCATGGCTTGAGCAGCCGAAATTATATTGTTATAAAATTCTTCCATAATCAGATTCACCGAATCTCAGCAGTCATCGGTTCCATTAAAATTTTAAATAAATAAGGTTTTGCAAATAATTTATATTTATCATGTGGGTGTGCTCCCCAACTATCATCTCCCCCTACGCCCATTTGTCCTAGATCAATTTGCAAAGTAATAAAATCTCTTGGTTTAATATCACAAGTATGCTTAAATGGCTTTTCCATAGTGAAATCAAAATCTTCGGAAGTATATTGTTGGGCAGAAAAATCAAAATGTGGTTGTCCTGTTATTTTTAAACCTATACCATCTTGGTCAGTCAAAGAAAGCCATCGAGTATCTGTTTTATTTCCATTTTCTTGAGGTCGAATATAAGGATGATATTGTTCCGCAACTGTACTGTTATACAATCCAACAAAAGCACTTATTTTTCGATCCACATAATTTTCATGAGGTCCACGTCCATACCATTTTAGATAAGAAAACGATAGTGGCAATTCCATCAAAAAACCAAATCTTGGCAGCTCGGGCAAATCTTCCTCTAAATGTTCAAAAGGCAAAAACTGCCCATTCACTTCTATTTTCCCATTACTATAAATTTTATAAATTAATTCATAATCTAAATCGACCGATGGCAAACTAAATAAAGTTCTTACCCATATTTCATGATCTGAAATTACCCTTGGCAAAACATTTTCTACAACTTGATTTTGGCTCGCCTTTTTCCATTTATCCAAACGAATCATCATCAAATTTCCTAAATCATTATCAATAGGTGCTCTCCAAAAATTAGGTGTTGCTCCTTTTTTTAATAAAGTAATTCCACCACAAAACCATTCTTGTAAAAGTCCTGTTTTTTTATTGATAGAAATATGAAATGTAGAATTACCAACATTATATTCTTCTTCTTTATCCTTTAAAATATAGATTTTCTGAGTATCCTCATTTATTGCCCCTTTCATTTCTGAGGAAGAAATTTGAAATTGTTCTTTTGCTATTTCATGTCCTTTAGGAATCATTGGTTGATCCTCTGTAGTGGAAAAAATTAGATTAAAAAAGTACTCCTTGTTTTCTTTTTTAGAAAAATCAAAGGTTAAATCCAACACTCTACTCTCCCCTACTGATACTTCAAAATTTTCAACATCATTTTCCCAAATCAAATTTCCTTCTTCCAATAATTCACATTTAATCGAAATGTTTTTTAATCGTTTAAAATCAAATAAATTATGGATTTGAAATATTCCTTTTCCCAAATCAACTGCTTCTACTTTTATATTTTGATAAACTTTTTTCACCTCCCACATAGCAGAATGCAACTCTCGATTGGGAAACAACAAACCATTGATACAAAAATTATTATCACTCGAAACATCCTCTCCTCCAAAGTCTCCACCATACTTCCAATACGATGTTCCATTTTCCGTTTTTGCCAAAATTCCTTGATCTTGCCAATCCCAAATAAATCCTCCTTGCAGATTTGGATGAACAGCAATCGCATCCCAATATTCTTGCAAGTTCCCAACACTATTTCCCATTGCGTGCGCATATTCACACATGATGAGCGGTCGGTCATTTGTTCGCTGAGCATAATCAATAATCGTTTCGATTTTAGGATACATTGGACAAACGATATCTGTATTTTTTGATTCTCCGGCCTGCTCATATTGTACAGGTCGGGAAGGATCTCTTTGCTTCACCCAATCGTAAGCGGCATACATATTTTGCCCATTACCTGCTTCATTGCCTAGTGACCAAGTGATAATACAAGCATGATTTTTAGTTCTTTCTAACATTCGTTTTACACGATCCAAATGTGCTCCTTCCCAATCGGGCAAAGCCGAAGTATGTGCAGCTTCATCAAATGTTTTTTGAAAACATGCACCCATTCCATGTGCTTCAATATTGGCTTCATCAATTATATACAATCCATATTCATCACATAGTTCATACCATCGACCATGGTTGGGATAATGACTTGCTCTTACTGCATTAATATTAAATTGCTTCATCAATCGAATATCATCTAACATATCTTTTTCACTAATCACATGTCCATTTACTTCATGATGTTCATGCCGATTGACTCCTTTTAAAGTTATAGCAACTCCATTGACAAGTACTTGAGCGTTTTTAATTTCTAACTTTCGAAAACCTACCTTGCTTCCAACAACTTCGATTATTTCACCTTGTTCATTTTTTAAAATCAATGCCAGTTGGTAAAGATTTGGAGTTTCGGCTGTCCATTTATTGGGTGTTTTTATTTTTTCCGAAAAAGAAACCGCACTAGCAGAAATACTCGTATCTCCCTGATAATCAATACTTTGCACCTGCTCAACAATTAATTCACGTTTTTTATTTAGCAACTGCAAAGTCAATGAATAACTATTAGTCTTAGTTTTATTTTTTTCAGAAAAAAAGTTTTCTAAATCAACATCAACATTCAATACGCCATTTTCGTAGTTTTCATCTAAGTCTGTTTTTACAAAAAAATCACGAATATGTATCTTTGGAGTAGCCCATAAAAACACTTCTCTTTCCATCCCACTCAATCTCCAAAAATCCTGACATTCTAAATATGCACCATCAGACCAACGATAAACTTCAACTGCAATTGAATTTTCTCCTTTTTGTAAATGTTCTGTTATACGAAATTCAACAGGTGTTTTTGAATCTTGATTATACCCAATAAATTTTCCATTTACCCAAAAATAAGCGGCAGATTTTACTGCCCCAAATTGTATAAAAATCTCTCTGCCATCCCATTCTTCTGGAATAGAAAAAAACTTTTTGTAAGAACCTACTGGATTATATTCATGTGGAATATGTGGTGGATTTTTTGGAAAAGGATAACGGTCATTGACATAAATAGGTACGCCATAACCTTCCATTTCCCAATTGGACGGAACGGTTATTTCATCCCAATGTGATGTTTTAAAATCAGGTTTAAAAAAATCCTTAGGACGATCTGCTGGTTTTCGAACCCAATGAAATTTCCATTTACCATTCAACGATTTTACCCATTTTGATTTTTCCCTGCTATAACAATTAGAATCAAATAAATCGTCCACCTTTGAGTAAGGAATAAAATTCGCATGAGGTAATTCTTGTCCAATATTAAAAACTTGAGGGTTTTCCCAATATGGAACAGGATCATTTTGATCCCAATTATTTTCGATATCTGAATTCATATTTATAGTTAAAAAGATATTAAAATTTGGGGTTGGAAAAATACGAGAAATTGTGAAACTTTTTATGTCTTTTATTTAGTTCCATTTTATAAAAGTTCGGTAATTTTTACCAATCAGAAAATTGGAGTTCAAGTTTACTAATTATTCGACTTAACCATTTAATCCCAAATACCTTCTTTATTCGAAACGACGAAAAGGAATTTTAAATCTAGAGCTTTATGAAAAGTTAGCAGGTCTATTTGAAAACTAGGCTCTAATATTTTATCTTGGATCGTTTTTATTTTTCAAAAAACAAATCTAAAATGAAAAAATTACTATCCTGTTTATTTTTCACTTTCCTTTCTATTTTTGCTTTTTCCCAAAATGATATATATCAACTTGTAGGTACATTGTTAGGAGACACTCCAATCGAAGAAGATTTACAAGAACTTTGTGATAAAATTGGAGGACGAGTAACTGGTTCTGATGCCAATAAAAAAGCAGTAGCTTGGGGATTACAAAAATTTAAAACTGCTGGAGTTCCTGTTCAAAAAGAGTCTTTTGAGATGCCAGTCCTTTGGCTCGAAAAGTCAACAACAGCAATGGTTTCAGGTGATATAAATTTTATTCCTAGCGTAGTTTCAAAATACCAATCGCCTCCTAGAAAATATCGAGGCGAATTGATTTCTGTAGGAATGGGTACGGCTGAAGATTTTGAAAAAGTAGGGAATAAAGTCAAGGGAAATTTTGTTTTAGTAGAGCAGGATTTATGCTTTAATATTGATGGATTATTTGAAGAATACACCAATGCTGCCATTGCAGAAATCCAAGCTCGGAAGCATGGAGCACAAGGTATTGTATTTATGGCATCTCGCCCAAAAGGTTTATTATATCGTTTTATTGGCATGAAAACTTCGGATAATGATATGCCCCAAATAGTCATGGCTCGTGAAGATGCAAAACGATGTATTCGTATTTTGGAAAACGACAAATTAAATATTGAACTAAATATTGATGCAGAAGTCGGTGGAAAATTCACTTCTAACAATGTAATTGCAGAAATCAAAGGAAGTGAAAAACCAGAAGAAATTATCATCATTGGTGCACATTTGGATTCATGGGCATTGGGTACAGGTGCTAATGATAATGGTGCTAATGTTTCTATGATGATTGATATCGCAAGACAAATGAAAAAACTTGGAATTCGTCCAAAGCGAACGATTCGTTTTGCACTTTGGAATGGAGAAGAGCAAGGTTATTTTGGTTCGTGGGCATACACGATGGACAATTTAAAATCAATGGATAATCATGTAATGGCTATTTCAATTGATATTGGAAGTGGAGCGATTACAGGTTTCTTTACTAATGGAAATCAGGAACTGGTAAGTGTTGTAGATAAATTGTTACAACCTGTTGCAGCTTTGGGAGATTTTACAAATATCAATGCACCGATCGTAGGAACCGATAATTTTGATTTTATGTTACAAGGTGTTGGCAACCTTGTAGGAATTCATAAACCACAAGTTTATGGACAAAATTATCATGCTTCATCTGATACTTTTGATAAAGTGGATTTAAAACAACTAAAGGTGAATTCTGCAATTGTCGCCGCTGTTATTTTAGGTTTTGCCAATATGGATAACAAAGACATTACATGGCAACGTCAAACTCGACCTGAGATTCAAAAAATGTTTGAATCATTCGATTTAGAATTTACAATGCGCATGTTTAATGTATGGGAAGCATGGCTAAGCGGGAAACGTGGAAGAAAGTAACACGGCTTTCCAAAGCCGTCCTAAAATTCACAATCTCAGTACCTCTCAAAAATAAATCATGGAACATCAAGAACCACAATATCAACAACCTAATAAATTCAAAGATCGCCCACTTTTCCCAAAACTAGGACTCCAAATTCATTGCCCTAAATGCGATCATGACATACCTGCTGAAGATATTAATATCGACAAAGCATTGGCAAAATGTGGAAATTGTAACAATGTATTTTCATTTGAAGAAAATGTAAGTTCTCCAATACGTAGACGTTCAGAAGTTTTTCTTCCTGAAAATATTGAGTTGGAGGAATATTCAGACGAGTTGACAATTTTTTATAAATGGAGAAAAGCGAAAAAAATTAGTCCATTCCTAATATTTTTTGGATTGATGTGGAATGGAATGATGATTCCATTTATTATCGCTGCGATTGCGTCTGGAAGTGCAGCATTTTTATTGGGGATTAGTATTCATTTAATGGTTGGTATTGGGTTTATTCTGTACATCTTGACCAATCTTATGAATACGACTTATATTACTGTGGATGACTACGAATTGTCTATTGAGCATCGCCCTATTTCTATTCCATTGATCGCCAAAAATCAATATTATGATGTACGAGATTTTGAACAATTGTATGCTAAAAAATATGTGACTCATCAAACGAATGGTGTAAATGTGTATGCTTATGGTGTCTATGCTCAATTAAAAAATGGAGAAGATTTTAAAATTATTGGTGGGTTTAAGAGTAAAAATAAGGCTTTGTTTATTGAGCAGGAGGTGGAATTGTTTTTGGGGGTTAAAGATCAGATGGTGGATGGGGAGGCGTAATAAGGTTTTCCAAAGCCGTTCCGAGAAAAAGAAATTGTATTTAAATTAATAAAAAAGATAGATTACCTCTGGTGAGATAATCTATTTTTTTATTGTTGGACGGTTTTGGAAAACCGTGTTACGGGCGAATCGTTTTTTCTTTTTTGGGTAAAATCAGAATTGGTAAATTCTTTTCCGCATACATTTTATTAAATCCTCCTACTTCTTCTTGTATAATATATTCCATTTCTGTCTTCATTGTTTTCCACATTTTTAAAACTTCTCCTAATCTTAATTCTGCTCCAGCGGTAGGCGTTGGGTCATGACTATCCAGAACACCTTTTAAAATTAACAACTCTGTATTCAATTGATTTTTAAAATTAATCACATCTTGAAATGTTTTAGAGTTAGGTTGAATCAAATTATTTTCCCAAGCCGTAATTGCCTTTTCTACTTTCTTCCCTTTTTCTAACAATTCTTTTACATCCTCCATTTCTTCCAAAAGTTTCACTCTCGACCCCAATTGATTTTTCACCGTTCGTAAGCGATTGACAGACTCATGAATATCATAAACCGCATTTTCAATTTCCATCAACATAGATTGTTGTTGATCGTAAATTTTTCCACTTATATTTAACCTCGGGTCTGGTAAAACTTCGCAAGTCGTTTCTTTCACTTTTTCACCTGCAATTAGTCGTAATGTATATTTCCCTGGGGCAACAGAATGTCCTCGGTAATCTCCTTGAACAAAAACATTTTCAACCGCAGGAAGTGTCTCCCTTCTCAAATCCCAATTTGTTCGATTCAGTCCTCCTTTACTTGGTATGACTTGAGATGGTGGTGGCCCACCTTCCCATCGTTTATTTTCAGTTTTTTGATTAGACATGGTACGAATAATATCTCCATTCATATCTAGGATTTCCAATTTCAACTCATTACTATCCACCCAATTATGAGGCAAGTAATAATCCAAAGTTACTCCTGCCATGGGATTGTCCCCTCGGAGTGGACGAGCACCCGAGTTCATAGTAAACTTAACAGTAGGAGCAGGTTGGATAAATGTCAATTGAGTGGAATCTGGTTTTCCGTTAGTTTGTTGTAATGGACTCAAGTCATCCAAAATCCAAAAAGCACGTCCTGAAGTTGCTGCAACTAAATCATTGCTTTTTACTAATAAATCAGTAATAGGGCACATCGGTAAATTCGACTGAAATGGCGTCCAATTATTTCCTCCATCAAAACTCACATACAAACCTCTCTCTGTTCCTGCATATAATAAATTACTATCTTTTGGATCTTCTCTAACTACTCGAACAAAATTATCATCAGGAATTCCTTTAACAATTTTCTTCCAAGTTTTTCCATAATCAGTTGTCTTATAAATCATTGGAGCATCGTCATTCCATTTGTATCGAGTTACTGCTAGGTATGCCGTACCTTTATTGTTAGGAGAAATTTCGATTGCATTAATTAAAGATTCTTTCAAGCCTCTGGGAGTAACATTACTCCATGTTTTTCCTTCATCCAAAGTCATATGAACCAATCCATCGTCAGTTCCAACCCAGATTTCTCCACCATCACTTGGCGAACATGCGATGTAACTAAATGTATTATACACTTCTCCTCCTGCACCTTCATTTGTAAAAGGTATTCCACCATCTCCATGTTTAGAGGTATCATTCCGAGTAAGGTCTTCACTAATTTCAGTCCAGCTCAAACCATTGTCATCACTACGAAACAATACATTTCCGCCGAAATATAAAACACCTTTATTCACATTCGAAGCCACTAAAGGTGGATTCCAATTGAAGCGGTACTTTTGTTCATTTGGGTTCGTTCCAAGTTTGGCTTGAGGGTAAGGTTGAATATCTTTTGTGATTTTTGTTTCTGAATCCCATACATCGATAAAGCCTTGAATAGTTGTTCCAAAAACTTTCTTTGGATTCTTAGGATCATCAAAAGCAATGAACGCACTTTCTCCTCCCGCTACAGGATACCAATCTCGAATACCTATTCCTCCTCCATCAGTTTGGCTTGAGATAGCTACTGTAGAATTATCTTGTTGTCCGCCATATAAATAATAAGGGAAGCGATCATCAGCAATCACTCGATAAAACTGAGCCGTAGATTGATTGTTTTGAGAAGACCATGATCCTCCTCCATTAAAAGTTACACAACCTCCTCCATCATTTGCAAGTATAATGTTATTAGAATTATTAGGATTGATCCACATATCATGTTGATCAGTATGTGGGTTTGAAATTCTTGAAAAACTATGACCTCCATCAATAGATTTTAACATAGGAGCATTCAAGACGTACACTTTATTTTCATCCAAAGGATCAGCGAAAATTTCAATGTAGTACCATGCCCGAGTAATTGTCACTCGATCCGAACAAACTTGTTTCCATGTTTTTCCAGCATCATCAGAACGGAACACTCCCCCCTTCTCTGCTTCGATATTTGCAAAAATTCTTTGTGGATTTGCTGGAGAAACATCTACGGCAACCTTTCCCATTTTTTTAGGTAAACCACCTTCGAGTTTTTTCCATTCCTCACCACCATCTACCGATTTCCAAATTCCAGAACCTTCTCCACCACTTCGTACCTGCCAAGGCGTTCGTTGATGATCCCACATTCCTACATATAAAATACGTGGATTACTTGGGTCTATACTTAAATCCGCAGCACCAGTATTTTCATTGATGTATAAAGTTTGCTTCCATGTAGTTCCTCCATCCATACTTTTGTACACCCCCCGTTCTTTGCTCTTTCCCCATAATTTCCCTTGAACTGCTACCCAAAGAATCTCTGGATTTTTAGGATGAATTCGAATCTCTGCAATATGGTGAGATTCAGGAAGTCCGATATATTTCCAAGTCATTCCAGCATCTGTACTTTTATACATTCCATCTCCATGTGAAGTCATCACTCCACGTACGGCATGCTCTCCCATCCCTACATAGATCACATTAGGATCACTTGGTGCAACTTCAATTGAACCAACTGAACCTGTTTTTAAAAATCCATCTGATATATTTTTCCATGTATTACCCGCATCTTTTGTTTTCCAAATTCCACCTCCTGTACTGCCCATATAATAAGTCATCGGGTCGCCAATTACTCCACAAACAGCATTGGAACGACCACCTCGAAATGGGCCAATATTCCTCCATTTTAATGCTTCAAATTTCTTTGCATCAAAAACAGGAGCGGTAATTTTTTGTAATTTCTTTTTACGTTTCTTTCTTTGGGAAAAAATTGGAGAGGTGCATATTAAAATTGCAATAAGGCAAAAGATTAGTTTTTTCATGGTTTTGTTTTTTATCAAAAATAACAAAACTAATCGAAAGGTTAGAACTCGAATTTACCGATTGATCGTTCAATCTGCATTCTTTTTTTAAAATGTTAAAGAAATCTAAAAATTGAATAGGGGATATTCAATTTTAAATTGTCTAGTGAGTAAATGACGAAATATTTTTTACTTTAAACTTTGATAACCAATGAAAAATTTAACTCATTTAGATAGAAATATTGCACTAAAAAGCTCCTTAATTACCATAACCATCCTTTTATTAAGCGTAATTGTACTTATTAATTTTATTTAAAAATGATAAAAAAGCCTTTATTTAAAAGGGTTTTCTATTGTTCCCCAATGAATTTCTTCGCAATTATTAAATTGCATCAAAGCATCTAGTTTTTTCTTCAATCCATTTAAAAATGTATTCGATTTTTTTGCATTTTTTTCCCAAACTAAATTTTTCACTAAAAGTATTTTCTTCTTTCGATCTGCTTTTAGATCTAGTTGCCCCATAAAATCTGTTCCATATAAAATGGGTAAACTAAAATAACCAACTTTTCTTTTTGCCGCAGGCACATAGCATTCTAAAAGATATTCGAAGTCAAATATTTCCTTTAATCGTTTTCGCTGAATAATTAAATTATCAAATGGCGAAAGAATATGTACGTGTTTTTTATTTTTTTTAGGAGAAAAGCTGGACAACGTATTGTGTTGAGTAAAATATTTTTCGCCTTCTTTATTTTTTATTTCTACCTCTTCAAGTGATCCATCTTTCACCATTTTTCCCAAAAGAATATTTAATCGTTTTCGATCTATTTTCAGTAAATATCCAAATTCTCTAGCCTTCATTAACCCTTGTGCATTCAATTCCCTTTTGATTAAATATTTAAAATATTCTTCTTCAGTTGGTAATTTTGTATTTACATTGTTAGGTAAAACTCTTTCAGGTAAATCAAATTTCTTTTGAAAGCCTTGCCGTCCTACAATCATGATTTTACCTTCCATAAATAATTGCATCATTGCTTGGTTGATTGGATTTTTCATCCAAGGCGTATCTGTTTTGATTTTTTCTTTTTTAAAATCTCTAGACATCAATGCTCCTTCTGCTTTGATTCTATCGATAATATATTTCATATTTTTCGGATTCCGGTCATACCAAAATCCATTACCTGCGCCCATCTGACTTTTTCTAACCAAAGAAAAACGGTAGTCCTTCATCGGTAAATAACTTGCTGCATGTGCCCAATAGTCGAAGAGTTTTCTTTCTTTTAGAAGCTGAGCAAGTTCTTCTGTTTGGTATTTTGGATTACGTGTCCATAGGACATGATGATGAGTGCGTTGTATGACGGAAATGGTATCTATTTGGAGGTAACCAAGTTTTTGGATAATCTCATGAGTAGATTTTTCTTCAAAATCAAATTGATTGGAAATGATAAGTTGACGGGCGGTTTTTATATTGATTTTTTGCATTTTCTTTTTTTAATTTCAATCTTCTTTATATTTTATTTCAAATCGATTATCAAGAGTTAACTCTCCTCCAACATGCCTTGTTTTCCGAATTTTATTACCATGGTCATCATATTCAAATTTCTCTACGATGTTGTAGGGAGGTTCCGCTCCATATGATGGGTAAAAATAATATTTGAAATAAGCAAGGTTTATACTATTTGTGGATATTTGAAATTCTGACACTTTTTTATTTTTATAAATTATCGTGATGTTGCAGTACAAATCTTGAAAAGTAGTACTCAAGGAAATCATTTCATCCTTTTCATTATAATTATAAATAGAGAGATAAGGCTCTCCTAATTCAAAATTCTTTAATGGAAGTGTTGTGCTTTTTATCAACCGACCTCTATCGTCATAACTATACGTTCGAACAGCAGACAACCAATCAGGATGGATTTTGGAAGTATATTCTTTAACATGAGTCAATTGATTTTTCTCATTATAAGTGAACTCCAAAGGTTTGAAACTCCCAGATACTTTTATCAAATTTCCTTTGTCATCATATTCATATACTTCAATATTATCATTCACTTTATTTCCAGAAAATTCAACTAGTTTTGAATCGTGATATTTAAATTCTTGAGTAAAAATCAGATGAGTATCTTTTGGTTCTTTATTTAAAATGATTTGTTCGTAGACCGATTTTATTTCATTACCATGTGAATCATAATAATAAGTGTTTAGATGTTTTTTATTTTTTTCAATCCAGAAATTTTGATGTTTTTTTCCATCAATATAAAGGTAAGAAGATGGGTTTTTTCGTTTGTTTTTTTCAAAACCTATCCTCTTTAGAATATCTCCATTTTGATTATAATATTTTATATTAGAAGTATCCTGCTCAAAATTATTTCTTTTTGATTTAATAATAAAAGCAATGCTTTCAATATTAGAATAATCTGAAGGTTGAGGTACATATAATTTTTCGAAAGGTTTAGGTTCAGCACTATTTCTTGCAATTCCGGCCGGATTAAATTGAGCAGAAATACTGGATAAACTTAAAATAAAAAGAATAGAAAAAAGGAGCAGACGCATCATTATTTTTTTTGATAATAAATTCTTATTCATAATTCGCAACTTGAAACAGCAAAACCTAACAATACTATTACAATCATCAATTTACAAAAAAAGCTTCGTCAATATTAATCGACGAAGCTTTTTTTTGGCTAAAATTTATCCAGTTATAATTCTTTACTCATATCAAAAAATGAATCTAAAATTTCTTTACTCACTATACCATTTTCTAATCCAGCCCTAAAAGCATTCATTCTTTGCTCTGATGTACCATGTGTAAAAGAATCAGGAACTACATAACCTCTACCTCTTTTCTGAATAGTATCATCACCTATCGCATGAGCCGCACGCATCGCCTCTTCCAAGTCACCCTCTTCCAATATATCATTCATATTATGTGCATGATTAGCCCATACGCCAGCTAAATAATCCGCCATCAATTCTAATCGAACAGATAATTTATTATAATCTTTTTCAGATATTCTTCTTCTTTGTTGATGTAAATAATTAGTGTAGCCCAATAAATTTTGAACATGATGTCCTGCTTCGTGAGCTACTACATAAGCCATTGCAAAATCTCCAGGTGCATTAAACTGAGTTTGTAACTGTTTGTAAAATGCCAAATCAATATACAATTTATGATCTCCAGGGCAATAAAAAGGTCCTGTCGCAGCACTTGCATGACCACAAGCTGAACTCACTTGTCCTGTAAATAATTTCAAGATAGGTTCTTGATAACGCTTCCCTAATTGTTCAGGAAAAAGTTTGTTCCAAACATCTTCTGTATCTTTTAACACTACACTTACAAATCGTGCTAAAGCATCCTCCTCCTCAGAAGATTGATGTTGGGTTTGTTGTGTTTGGGGTTGACTCGTTGCTGCTTGTTGAATAACGGCGCAACCATCACCGCCCAATAATTGAATAATAATTGCCATAACGATAACTCCGAATCCAATACCACCAACGGCTCGTGTGGTTCCGCTACTACCTCTTGCATCTTCAACATTATCGCTACCTTTTCTACCTTGCCAACGCATAGAATATTTATTTTTAGAGTGAAAAAATGATTTTGTTTTTAAAAAAAATTAGAGATAGGTAAAATAAGAATCATACAATTGACTCCTAATCATTACAAAAGTACATTTTTTTATATGGGTAAAAAAATAAACGGGTGCATTTCATTTTGCCGTATTCATGCTTTCAAAACTTCGCTACTGTACATTTTTAAAGCTGTAGATGAAATGAGATTATTGCTTTCTTAGGACTTTTCCTTTAATCATGATATATGTTTCAAGAGGATTATAAAAAAAAGAACCAACAGCCATTTAACAATTTAACCATCCTTTTTGCGCAAAAAATAATCCCGAATCTTCTAATTGAAAATTCGGGATGATTAATATTTTTTATGATTTCTAAAAAATTATAACCGTGCTAAAACAGTTTTATTTCCTTTTACTTTTTGACCAAGTGTGACTTCAATTTTGGTATCCAATGGTAAAAACAAATCTACTCTTGAACCAAATTTAATAAAGCCCATATCTGTTCCTTGCTCTACTTTTTCTCCTACATCAAGGTAATTGACAATTCTTTTTGCCATAAAACCTGCAATTTGGCGAAGCAAAATTTCCTCTTCACCATTATTGATGACGACAGTAGTTCGTTCATTTTCAGTTGAAGACTTTGGATGCCAAGCTACCAAATACTTCCCTGGATGATATCGAAAATAATTAACCGTTCCACTTACAGGATTTCTATTGACATGTACATTTACTGGTGACATGAAAATCGAAACTTGTAATCTTTTTGCGTTGAAATATTCATTTTCAACTACTTCTTCAATGGTAACTATTTTACCATCAGCAGGTGCATAAACGATATTTTCATCGGTTAATGTTATTTCTCGGTTTGGGTTTCGGAAAAATTGTAATACCAAAAGAAATAAAACTAATGAAATTATTCCAACCACCATCAAAGCATTTGGAAAGAACCAAAACACTCCTAAATTCACTAAGGCAAAAAAGATAGCTAAACCAGCTAATATTTTATGTCCTTCTTTATGGATTTTTAATGTCATTAAAAATGATATTTTTTGATTTGACTAAGAGATTCAATTAAGTTTGATTGTTTGAGAGTTTGGCTTCATTTAATTTTGTTAAATTATAACAATTTAGGGATATAAAACCAACCATCATTTTTTTTAGCGTGTAAAAATAATAAAAAATAGCAGACTTATCCTTTCAATATCACTATTTACGCCCAAGACTCAAACGCTTTTTTCGATAAAAGGTTAACGAATCCAGAGTAAATAAGCCGCAGCAAAAGGAATCATATACATAAATGCATCAAAACGATCCAAAAATCCTCCATGCCCTGGCATAATTGTTCCGGAGTCTTTTACTCCTAAACTTCTCTTTAACATCGACTCTATTAAGTCCCCTACACTACCAAAGATGGAAACAATTCCTGCTAGGATCAACCACGTTTGCAAACTCAGTTCTTTTGTATAAATGCTTAATAACCAAGCAATTAGAAAAGTTACAGCTACTCCACCCAATGATCCTTCCCAAGTTTTTTTAGGGGATATACGAGGAAAGAGTGGTGTTTTTCCAATTACCGATCCTATTAAATAAGCTCCGGTATCATTTCCCCAAGTAAGCAATAATAAACCCAAAATAATAAATGGATAAAAACTTGCCCCTTCTATTGCAATGAATTGAACGAGGGTAAATGGTATTCCTATATAAATTAACCCTAAAAAAATATTTCCAATATTATTAAAGGGAGCTTTAGAATTGGTAAATAACTCTATTAAAAAAGTAAGAAAGATAAATGGTAATAGGATAAGGAAGTGACTCTTTAAAAAATTAAAACCATCAAAATTGCCATCAATATGGAAAACTGCTGCTATTAAAAATGGACTAAGTCCCAAAGCTGTTCCATATATTTTCCTTAATAAATCGTTGGATTGATTTTTCAAGATGAGGCTATAGAATTCCCATAAACTCAATAAAGTTATTAGTCCAAATAGTCCTAAAAATGAATATTTGCTATAAAATAAACCACCCAACATCACTACCACAAACACTATAGCTGTTAAACCTCTTTCTAATAATCCACTCATAAGTTCCTTTTTTATATAAATGTTTGATAGTTGGATTTGGTTTAAATGTGTTTGGAATAGTTGTTCCAAACGACATTAAACTATATCAAACCATCAATTGATCTTTCGAGTTTAATTTTATCATCAACCTCCCTAATATCACTATAACCAGTAAAGAAGCAATAACCATTAACCAATTCACATCTACCATTGCGTCTTCAAAGTCAAAAGCAATTTCCCCTTGTTGATGAAGATATTGACCAACAATCTGAAAAGCGTTATTCGCAAAGTGAGCAAATATTGCAATCCACAAATTACCACTCCAATAAAATAAATATCCAAGCAAAGCTCCCAATACAACTCTTGGTAAAAAACCTTGAAATTGCATATGAAATGCGCTAAATATTATTGCTGCTACCCATATTCCATAATGAGGGTTTTTAAGTTTTTCAACCAACCCTTTTTGGATAATCCCTCTAAAAATAAATTCTTCCCCAATAGCTGGAATAACCGCTATAATTAATAAGTTAAACCATAATTCATAGGGTTCGCTCACCAAAAGTAGGTTTCCAATCATTTCCCCTAGTTCAGCTTCTTTCTCTATTAAAAAAGTAGGCAATGGGATTTTCATATTTAACCAAAGTGCAAATTGAGCCAATGGAAATGCCGCTAATATTATTACCATTCCAAGAAGAAGGTTAAACAAATTCGGAAATTTATCTATACGTAAATAACTCGTCCACCTGCTTTTATAGAAAAAATAAGAAAAGATAATAGCAGGGATTACAAATGTAGTCAAGTGATTAATCATCACATTAACTCTTATAAAATCCCTAAGACTTGCGGGGCTTTCTGCAGTTAAAGATTGTAATGCTTCTTGATTATCAATACCTTTCCACGCTCCCAATTCTTCAATAATGGCAAATCCTATCATCAAGAATAAAAAGATTGTCATTCCTAAAAAGGTAACCTTTAAAAATGGATCATTACCAAATTTTTCAGCCGATAAATTTATTTGCTTTTTCTCTCCAAACATTATTTGAATTAATATTACTTTTGCCGCAAGATAAGAAAGTTTATAATTGATTTAATGATTCTGGATTCAAGATTGTGAATTTTGAAAAGGCTTGAATACTTAATCTTAAAATCTTAAATTTTTTAAAACATGACCCGACTTAGTATAAATTTAAACAAAGTAGCCCTTATCAGAAATGCGAGAGGAGGAAATCTTCCTAATTTAGAACAAGTAGCTATTGATTGCGAGAAATTTGGTGCACAAGGAATTACCGTTCACCCTCGCCCTGATGAAAGGCATATTACTTATGCAGATGTTCCTTCTTTAAAGGCATTGGTTACTACTGAATATAATATAGAAGGAAATCCTACACCTCGTTTTATGAAATTGGTTTTAGAAAACAAACCTGACCAATGCACATTAGTCCCTGATGATCCCAACCAATTAACTTCCGATCACGGCTGGGATACCATAAAACATAAATCATATTTAACTGATATTATCGCAGAACTAAAAGCAGCAGGAATAAGAACCTCTCTTTTTGTTGATCCTGAAGGAAGTATGGTGGAAGGAGCACTAGCAACAGGGGCAGATCGTATTGAACTGTACACAGGAGATTATGCACATGATTTTGAAAAGGACAAACATGCTGCTGTTGCTTCATTTGTAGAAGCAGCTAAGGTAGCTAATGATATAGGAATAGGAATAAATGCAGGGCATGATTTAAACTTAAATAATTTGCGGTTTTTCAAAGAAAGCATTCCTAATTTGATGGAAGTTTCCATAGGGCAAGCATTAATTTCTGATGCACTATACTTTGGGCTTTATAATACAGTACAATTATATTTAAGAGAATTGAAATGATTTTCTATATTTGCCAAGTTTTTCCAATGACTTAAATTTTAAAATGTTGTTTACTAAGTCTTAAATTTTTGTTAAAAAAAAGCAGCGTAAGCAGCATTCTATGCGTTGAAAGAACAAATTTACACCCTGACCCATAACATATCCTTATAACATCCAGAAATCTTATGATGGCTGAATAGTCATTTATTATACCTTATTGAAATCACATTCACGTTGTTCAAGCAAATCAAATTTGCAAACTCTCAAAAAAACAAACTATAGGCGAAGTTATTATCTAGTAAAATAGATTAATACGATATATAATTTGGCTCATTATTTCTTTACCAAATTGAAGAAATAAATGAGCCTATACCTTTTGAAATACGACTGAATATAATTTTACAAGCAAAGAACGAGTGCTGATTTTTTTTACAAAAAAGAAAAAGCATTATATAATTTAAATTACAAGAGAAATAATTGAGGTATTGAATAAAACAATACGAAAAACTACAGAACGAATTGAACGACTATTATCAAGAATTTTTTTTCATTATTTTATTAACTAAAATCGGATTAGTATGAAAAAACTCTCACTAGTTTTAGTGCTATTCTTTTGCGCATTAACATCAATGATCGCGCAAAGAACAATTACCGGTACCGTTACTGATGAAGCAGGGGAAGCCCTAATCGGAGCGAGTGTCGTTGTTAAAGGTGCAGAAGGGATTGGTACAACCACGGATATTGATGGAAGCTACTCATTAGAGGTTCCAGCAGGTTCGGATGTACTAGTTTATTCTTACACAGGTTATGGAACCTGGGAAGAAACCTTAGGAGCATCAAATGTTGTCAGCGTAGTCATGAAAGAAGGGGTTACTGTTGGCGAAATCGTTGTAACTGGATTGGGTATCAAAAAAGAGAAAAAAGCCCTAGGTTATGCGGTAACAACTATTGACTCTAAAGACATCGAACTGAAGCCTGAGGCTGACGTTACTCGTGTACTTAGAGGAAAAGTTCCAGGTGTACAAATTGGAGCTACTTCTGGTCTTGCGGGATCAGGAACTAACGTAATCATTCGTGGTTACTCATCTATTACAGGTAGTAATCAACCATTATTCGTAGTGGATGGTGTACCTTTTAATTCTGATACTAATAATGATAGAGGAGCTTTAGCGGGTTCTTCTTCAGCATCTAGTCGATTCTTGGATTTAGATCCAAATAACATCGCTGAGGTGAACGTATTGAAAGGATTAAGTGCTACTGTACTTTACGGAGAAGCTGGTAGAAATGGGGTAATCCTTATTACTACAAAAGCTGGTTCTGATAACACGGATTTGGATAAAAAATTCGAAGTTACAGTTCAACAATCTTTCCACGCTAATCAATTAGCAAGTTTCCCTGACGATCAAGATTTATACGGAAATGGATTCCACAACGGTCAATCTGTTGCCTTCTCTAACTGGGGAGCTGCATTTGATCCAGGAGTACATGCTGGTATGTATCGAAGAATGTTTGAGAGAGGTCAAGCTAATTATGACATCTCTGATGGAACTATCAATCACCCATATGATGATAACTTAGAGCAGTACGCAGGTGCTCGTTACAAGTATCAAGCATATGATAACTTACAAAACTTCTTCCAAACTGGTTTGATTAGCAACACTTATGTAAATGTAGCTAACAGATTAAGCGAAGGAACTTCTCTTAACTTCAGTTATGGTTTCCGTTCTGAAGAAGGATTTGTGCCATTAAGTACCTTTGATAAGCACAACTTCAGTATGGGATTAAACAGTAAATTAGATAACGGTCTTACTATCAGAACTACATTTAACTATGTAAACTCTGACAGAACTGCACCTCCAGTATCTACAAGTACTAGTTCTAATCCAAATGATGGTTCTTCTCTTTTCTCTAATGTATTCTATACTCCTCGTAGTGTAGATTTAAATGGTTTAGAGTATGAAGATCCTACAACTAGAGAATCTATCTACTACAGAAATGGTAACGATATCACTAACCCTTACTGGACATTGAACAATGCTCAAGACAAAGAAAAGGTTGGACGTTTCTTCGGTACTATCTCTTTAGGATATGAACTTACTGACTGGTTAAATGTAAACTACCGTTACGGTCTTGATGGTTATAACCAACGTCAAAGATATGCTGTAAATAGAGGTGGTGGACAACAACCTACAGGAGTTTTAGAAACTTCTGAGCGTATTAACTTCATTGGTGACCATAACCTTAACTTACAATTCAACAAAAACCTTACTGACGATATCAACCTTGATGGAGTTGCAGGTGTGAATGTAAGAAATGACCAAAGAAATACTACGTTTACTGATAGTGAGCAACAGTTCGTTTATGGCCTTCAAACGCATAACAACTTTGTAAACCATACTAACAGAACTTTTGATAGCGAAGAAAGTTTATTAGGTGCTTATGTATCTGCAACTTTAGGATACAAGAGTTTCTTATACATGAACTTACAAGGAAGAAATGACTGGACTTCTACTTTAGAAAAAGATAATAGAAGTATTTTCTATCCTTCTGCAAGTTTATCATTTGTACCTACAGATGCATTTCCTGAAATGACTAATAATGGAATTTTGGATTACTTAAAAGTAAGAATCGGTTACGGTACTTCTGCAGGTTATCCTAGTCCTTACCAAACAAGAAGTACTTTAGGTTTCTTAACTAGAGAATTTGTTGATGTTAATGGTACTGTATTAAACACTAATACTGTTTCTGATTTCTTTGGTAATGTTAACTTAAAACCTGAGTTACACAAAGAGTTAGAGTTTGGTGTAGATGCAAAATTCTGGGACAACAGAGTTGGGTTGGATTTATCTGTATACAACAAACAATCTTCAGATTTAATTCTTGCATTAGCTTTGGATCCATCAACAGGTTCTGAAGAAACTACTGCTAACGTAGCAGAGGTATCTAATAAAGGAGTAGAAATTGGAATTAATGTAACTCCAATTCGAAGAAAAGACTTAACAGTTTCTTTAAATTATAACTTCACTACTAACGAGAACATCGTAGAATCTTTAGCTCCAGGAGTACAACAAACTGATATTCTTCAGTTATTCACGACTCTTGGTTCTTATGTAATTGCTGGACAACCTTACGGGGTTATTCAAGGACAATACATAAGTAGAGATGCAGCAGGTAACCCAATTGTAGCTTCAAGTGGTCTTTATCAATTAGGACCTGGGATTGATGTAATTGGAGATCCTAACCCTGATTATAATATGAATGCAGGTATTAATGTAAACTTTAAAGGAATAACCTTTAATGCATTAATGACTTACCAAAAAGGTGGAGATATTTTCTCAACTACTCCTTCTACATTAATGGCTAGAGGAATTCTTCAAGAAACTGATTTCGATCGTTTCGTTCCTATTATCGCTCCTGGTGTAAAAGCAGATGGTTCTGTTAATGATATCCAAATTACTTCTACTCAACACTATTGGAGAAATGGTGGTGTATTCATTAACGAAATGAGAATTTATGATGCAACATTCATTAAATTACGTGAGGTTTCAATCGGATACGACTTACCATCTAAATTTTTAGAAAATACTCCATTCGGTTCAGCTAACATTAGTTTCTCTGGTCAAAACTTATGGTTCATAGCTACAGGTTTCCCTCCAGGTGCTAACTTTGATCCTGAAGTATTAAGTACAGGTGTAGGTAATGCACGTGGATTTGAAATGATGAATGTTCCTGCCTCTAAGCAATGGGGAGGAAGTATTAAGTTTACATTCTAATAAAAACAAAATCGAATTATGAAGAATATATTTAAAATATTTTTAGCATTTGGATTGCTCGTTTTTGTCTCTGCCTGTGACTCTCTAGACTTAGATGAAATCGCAATCAATCCTAACTCAGTTGCCCCTGAAAATGCTGATATCAATCTTGTGATGAACAATGTATTGATTGAGTTGGGTGACTTAGTGGATGAGGTAAGTGACGAAACGATGCCTTACGTTCGTATGGCTGCAATGACTGGTGGTGATCGTTATGATAACCAAGATGCACCAGATAACTTTGACTTTACGTGGAGTCTTGCTTATGCTCAGATCATCCCTGATTGTAATATTGTTATCGAATTAGCTAATGAAGCTGGTCTTACTAGACATAGTGGAATTGCTGGTATCGTTAAGGCATATACTATCATGACGATGGTTGATTTATTTGGTGATGTTCCTTATTCTCAAGCATTTCAAGGAACGGATCAATTAAACCCTCCTCTTGACAATGGTGCAGATGTTTATGCTGCTGCTTTAGGATTATTGGACAAAGCAATTGCTGACTTAAACAATGCTTCTGGTACAGTAGCAAATGACATCTTTTATGGTGGTGATGCAGCAAAATGGATTAGATTAGCTAATTCATTAAAGTTGAGATACTACGTAAATACTCGATTAGTCAATGGTGATGCTGCTTCTCAAATTAACGCATTAATTGCAGCTGACGATATGATCAATACTGCAAGCGAAGATTTTGCTTTCCAATATGGATCTACTCGTGCAAATCCTGATTCAAGACACCCATACTATTCAGATGGATATGAAAATGGTGGACCAGGTTGGTACATGTCAAATCACGCCATGTGGATGCATTGGGGAGAGACATTTACTGAAGATCCTCGTTTGAGATATTACTACTATCGTCAAGATTGTGATGAAGCTGGTGAAGATTTCTTTACATTAAATTGTCAAGAACTTCCTTATCCGACTCACTTCCCTGCAGGTTTACCTTGGTGTACTGCATCAAGTGACTGGGGAGATCCAGCAATGAAATACATGGGTTACTGGGGTAGAGATCATGGTAATGATGATGGTATTCCACCAGATGATTTAAAGAGAACTGCTTGGGGATTATATCCTGCAGGTGGTAAATTTGACGCAGATGACTGTTCTCAAGTATCTAATATGGGTACTGATGGTGGTGGTGGAGCTGGAATTCAGCCAATCATTATGTCTTCTTTCGTTAACTTTATGAGAGCAGAAGCTGCTTTAACTTTAGGTACATCTGATGATGCTAGAACTCAATTTGAAACTGGAGTTAAAAACTCTATTGCAAAAGTTATGAGTTTTTCTTCTGTATCTGAAGTTGATCCTGCATTTGCACCAGATCAAACTGCTGTAGATGATTATGTATCTGAACTATTGAATAAATATGATGCTTCTGATGATACAGGTAAATTAGACCTTATCATGAAGCAATATATGATTGCTGCTCAAGGTAATGGTTTAGAAGTATACAATGGTTATAGAAGAACTTGTATGCCAAGTAACTTACAACCATTGCGTCTTGCTGATCAAGGACAGTTTCCAAGAACACTTTGGTATCCTGCTAACTTTGTAAACAGAAACTCTGATCCTAATGCTCAGCAAAAAGCTAACTTATCAGTAACTACTTTCTGGGACACTAACCCTGCGGGATGTGCGAAGTAATTATTTTTTAATAATTAAAGAAATTTAAAACATGAAAAAAATTAGTTTATATACTTTAGCTCTTATTCTTGGAGTGGTGACTATCTTTTCTTGTAGTGAATCAGATAGAGCATTTCCTGAATTTGGTGATGCTGATGTACTCACGGGAGCTTACCCTCGATTAGTAGAAGGGGTTTTTGGTGACTTAGATTATGAGCACTGGGATAACCCTGACTCTTCTTCGTTATCATTTGTAGTGGAGTTTTATGATGCTAATCAAGGAAGAGATTGCGCATCTTATTCTTGGTCTGCAACTTATGGTGATTTCGGACCAGCAGTAGTAAAGACTTTCTCTGCAGGAGATTTTTCAACTAATGCTGACGGACTTCCTCAATTAAGTGCTACTATTACTTTTGCTGAAATTTTTAGCGCATTAGGTATGACTATCGCTGATTTTGAGTTGACGAAGGATTTCCTTTTAGATGCTACTCTTACATTAAATGATGGAAGATCTTTCTCTTTCGCTAATAGTGGAAGTAACGTAGTTGGTCAACCAACTCACAACGGTTTATTCCGATTTACTCCTCCTGTAACTAAGAAGCCTTGTAACTCTATCTTAGCTGGTACTTACGATGCTGTAGTTAAAGTTACTAACCAAATGGCTGGAATTGGTTGGGATAACTGTGGAGATAACGAATGGACTGGTACTGTTCGTATCGATGCAGAACATGATCCTACTACTTTCGATGCTGGTAGCTATGTAGTTTATTCTACAGAGCCTATGACTATGATCGAAAATGAAGATGCTTCTTTTGGTATCTACCGTGGATGTTATACTATCGCTGATGATGGAGGTAACTTACCTTTAGGTGATTTAAGAATTACTGAATCTTGTGGAAAAATGGGATTCGCTGGTTCTAGCCAATGGGGTGAAGTATGGTCTTTCGTTTTAGTTGAAGTTGATGGTCCAGACCTTACTTTAGGTATGACTAACGACTACGGCGAAGGTGGTGAGGTAACACTTACTCGTACTGACGGAACAGCATGGCAAACAGATTTATTCTGTGAAGGATGCTAATCCTAGTTTAAATTTATGATTTGAAAATACTTTGTTATTTTCAATGAAAAATATTGGAAGCCACATGTACTTGTGGCTTCCTTTTTTTATTTTTATAAAAAATTAAAAATGTCACTTCGGATAATTTTCATCATTTTTTTCATATTGCCTTTTCTTAATATTCAAGGGCAAGACAATACAGTTGGACTAATTTCTATAGATCATAATTTAACCATTGGCGGGTTTAATCTTCTTTATCCAGAACGACAATCTGATATTTTTTTATTAAATAAATGCGGTGAAATCGTTCATAGATGGGAAGATCAGCCAGAGGCTCGCCCTGCATCTGTTGCCTATCTCTTGGAAAATGGAAATATCTTACGAAGTAAATTTTTAGCCAATGATCCTAATTCTACTTTTATTTCAGGAGGTGCGGGAGGTATTATTGAATTGGTTAGTTGGGATAATGAAATTCTATGGTCATACGAAGTCGATGATTCTATCCAACTACAGCATCATGATGTTCACTATACAGAACATGGAACAGTTATGATGATTGTTTGGGAAAAAATGGGATTGGATGAAATAGTAGCAAATGGTTTTGATACCATTTCCAATAATCAAAGAGAGCTTTGGTCAGATTATATTTTAGAAGTTGATCCCATGACGGATAGCATTGTTTGGGAATGGCATGCAAAAGATCATTTGATTCAAGACTATGATTCCAGTAAAGCTAATTTTGGAATAGTAGCAGACCATCCTGAAAGAATTAATATCAACTATACTGATTTTACTTTTGGAAAAACAGATTGGATGCATTGCAATTCAATCGACTACAACCCTACTCTCAACCAAGTTATGCTTAGTTCTAAACACTTTAATGAAATTTGGATTATCGATCATAGTACAACTACTCCCGAAGCCGCTACTTCAAATGGTGGAAATAGTAACCAAGGGGGAAATATTTTATTCCGTTGGGGGAATCCTCATGCTTATCAAGTCGGAAATGCTGCTGACCAAAAACTATTTTCGCAACATGATGCACAATGGATTGATGCATCTGATGTAAATCCTAATTATGAGCATTTTGGAAAAATAGCTTTGTTCAATAATTTTATCGCCCCTGAACTTTCTTTAGGGCAAATTTTAGAACCAATTTTTGATTCCACTTTATTTTCTTACCAATTAGATAATGGGAGTTTTTTACCTCAAAATTTTTCTCAAGAATTTTCTCATCCAGACACCATTCGTAATTTTTCTACAGCAGCATCTAGTATTCAGATTCTTGGAGATGGGCATGTTGTGATGTGTGCAGGACGGCAAGGAAGGTCTTTTGAATTAACACCCAATGGAGATTTAGCTTGGGAATATTTGACGCCTATAAAATTTGGTACTGCTATTCCTCAAGGTTTTAATTTAGGATTAAGTGATAATTTTACTTTTCAGATTCAACGATATTTAGAGAGTTATCCTGCTTTGGTTGGAAAAGATTTGGAGCCGCAAGGATTTATTGAATTAGAACCCAATACTGCTTTTTGTACTTTGGTGGATACCGAAGATTTAGAAAAATATAACAATAACTTACATATTTTTCCTAACCCTATTCATAACTCGTTTTTTATTGAAAATAAAAATTCGGATGTAGAATTTATTCAGTTTTTTGATGTCATGGGGAATTTAATTTCTAAAGAAAAAATCACGGTAGGAAAAAATGAAATCAATGTTTCAGAATGGAAAAGTGGAATTTATTTTATTGGGAATTCACAGTTTTCTTTTTTTCAAAAAATAATTATTCAAAGGTAATTAGTTGACATCTATTCTTTCAACAATACTAAAATTACTACGCAGCTAACCCCTTTCTACATACGTTTATATTGAAACAAAACGCAATTCAATATGAAAACCTACCACCTTATCGCAATTTCTATTTTCCTACTTTTAACTATCTCTTCTTGTAAAAATAAAGATCAAGCTCAACTTGGTGTTTTAGAAAATTTCTCTTATCCAAAACTAATCAACGAAGTCCACGGTTTTTTTGATTATAATAATTCTCCTGACAGTTCATTTATAGAGTTCGAAGTAGAGTTTCACGATGAGGTTCAAGGAAACATGGTAAAATCCTACAGTTGGGAAGTTAGTTATGAGACCTTTGGTCCAGTCCAAATTATGGAAAGGACTCAATCCGAATTTGTCATTAATAGCAATGGATTGGCATCTACATCTTTTCAATTTACCTTTGCAAAAGTTTTAGATGCTTTAGGAATGACTATTGATGATGTGATTCCTGATGTAGAATTTGAAATGTCTGCAACACTAAAAAGATTTGATGGAAAAATTTTAACATCAGAAAATATAGGAAACTCCTCTAGTAATCAACCTACCTTTCAAAGTTTTTTCCAATATAAGCCTGAACTATTAAATCCCCCTAAGTACTCAATCCTTAATGGATGGTATAATGTAAAAGCAGTATGGCATGATCTACCCAATTTAGGTTGGGATCAATGCGAAGGAAAAATTTGGGAAGGAAAAATAGGATGGATAGCACAACATGATCCGCTTGACTTAATCGGGATATATAAAATCTTTACTTCGGAATTCAATGATGATTTAGAATTTGAAGATTTATCCATGGGATTATATCGAGGATGTTATGATATTGACGCTAATGGAAGTAATTTGCCACACGGTGATTTAAGGATTATAGATAAAAGTGGTGTTTTATCTTATGAAGGAAGTAGCCAATGGGGGGAAGTTTGGTTTGTGGTAGGTGTTGCTACTAGTGGTAATCAATTAGAACTAAAAATCACCAACAATTATGGTGAAGGAGGAACTATAAATATGACTCGTAACGACGGAGAAATCTGGCCTGATTATCTAACCTGCGAAGGTTGCTAATTTTTTTTTAACAAAATCAAGTTATTCTACCGTTAGTGATTTTTTAAAAGTGAGGTTATTATTATCTTCAATTATTAATTGATAGGTTCCTACTTCTTTTAAATATTGCGCTAAAGAGAATGTGCCTTTTTCTTCCATCACTCCATAAAATATCTCTTTATCATCTTTCATCAAGAGTACTTTATAAGGCGGTTTACCTTCTACCAATGTAACCTCTCCCCTTGCTTTATTTAGCATTGCAGATAAATTAGAATCTGGAATAAAAAAATACAAAACCAATAATGACATTGCTATTACGGAAAGCCTCAATGCCCAACGTCTTGTTGAATTTGTTCTTTTCGGAGAAGGCTGAGAATGCTCATAAGTAGCTCTGGAATTGGATTCCTTTGCATTTGTTGAAGTTCTTAAAACGGTTGAAATTAACGATCCTTTTTCTTCATATTCTTTAATTAGTTTTTTAGCCTCATCTTGAAAAGGAGAATTCTTTCGAGCGAACTGTCTTAATTTAAAAATTGAACTTTTTGCTTCTATAAAATTTCCTTTATATTCCAATCTCTCACCCAATGCTAAGGCATCATTATAAGGTTTTGTTTTTGGATATGTTTTAATAAAATCATTGATTTGAATAATTTTATTTGAAATTTCATCGATTGTATTTTCAGGTTTTTCTAAAATTAATTTCCATTTTTCTACAGCAGTTAATTGAAAGATATGATCTCTTGCAGTTGAACAATATTTCCCATCAGGGTATTTATTTAAGTAAGTTTGAAATCCTAGTAAAGTATTTTGAGAAAGGAATTTTGTCCATTCTGTAAATTCATCAACTTTAGGATAAAAAACAAATTGTCCACCATGATGACCATCTAAGTTCAAAGGTTCTCCTAAGGGAGTTTGCCTAGCATTTGATGAGGTAACTTCCACCACCCTACTACATAATTCTGCTACGCCAAGTGGTTTTTTATTATTTTTTAAAATGTACAAAAAACTTTCTGCAAAAGGACTGTTATCACCTGCGGTTCCATCCGCGACTATTTCTACTCTACCTGAAGTCAGTCCCCATCGAGAAGGTTCTTGTTCCAAACGTTGAGCAGTACGCCCAGCTCCTCGATTAAATAAAGTACCTGAAAAACAAGAATCAACGATCACAAATAAATGATGACATTTTATAGCTCCTAACATTTTTTTTATAAAACTATTAGGAATAGATCTTGAGTAATTTTTGGCATCCGCATTGACAGGCATCCAATATCCTTCATTAAAAGTTTTATCAAATTCACCATGCCCTGAAAAATATATAATTACATTATCTTCTGGTTTTACTTTCTTCACTAAAGTTTTAAACGAACGAATGATGTTATCTTTTGTCGCATCCTGATTATAAATGGATTGAATATTTTCTTTTTGAAATTGATATTTTTCAACCAAAATCTCTACAACTTCAAGGGCATCTTTTACAGCATTGTACAATTTGGGTAAATGCGCGTAGTCATCTATCCCGATAGAGAGTAAATGGTTTGTTACTTGTTTATTGTTCATCTTAATCTTTTACACAACGACACGATACTGCAGAATTGGAAACCGTTTCATGTCTTTGAATTGATTTATTATAGAAACTATAAGTGTACTTCACTCCACTACTTACGGTCGAACTCCAATAAAACCCTCGTTCTTCTCTAAATGAAAAATTATTCGCTTGATTTCCTTTTATGCCTCCTAAGTCGATTCTTAATCCACCATGACCTCCTCGTATTAATTTTTTATAAGCTTCTTTTCCATCTGATTTTTGATCAATCAAAGGATACCCTCCATAAGCTTCAAGCAAATTATCCCACTCCTCTTGAGTTGGTAAATGCCAGCCTTGAGGGCAGGCTTTCATAGCAGCAGCATGAGTATATAATCGTCCATATTTATTGCAATTAGAATTGGAATTTCCATAACACCATGAGCCAGGCGTTTCATAATTTAAATTTTCCGCCATCCAAGTTTTACCATCTTTCATCTTTGCAAGACGATAATATTTTTTATCCCGATTATCAGTAAAGTGGGGATACGATGGCGGTGGTTTAGCATTTACAATTTGTGATTTTTTATTGATCTCGCCTTCCAGTCGAATTATTTTTTGAATAGGATTGGTATTTCCATAAAGTATAATTCTAAATTCTTGTTGACCAGATTTCCCTTTTGTATTCAATTCAAAATCTAATCTACCTTTGCCTCTAGGTGAAATAGTTTTAGAAGAAACTGATGCGGTCAAACAATTACAATTCGTTTTAACATCAGAAATTCTCAATTCATTATCACTCAAATTATAAAACTCCATTGCTTGGATAACGACCTTCCCTTCCTCCATTTTCCCTAAATTAATATTGTTTTGATTAAAACTAATATTCGAATATGTACCTTTAGATGTAACAATTGGATTTTGTGATTCGACTGGTTCTGGTCTTGAAATAGAGGAAGGGCTGGTGTCAGTAGCTTCTGCAATTGACTTTTTTTGAGCTACTACTTTTTCCACATTTGCCTTGACTGTCAGAATAATTTCTTTGGGATTTGTGTTAGCAAAAAGCTTAACTGTTTTTTTCTGCCTACCTAATCTTTTACGTGAATTAAATGTTATTTCTATGTTCCCCTTCTCTCCTGAAGGTATTGTTTTTTCTGAAAGGTTAGTAGTTATACTTCTGGAAGAAGGCCTTACTTTTGAAATAATCAATGGCTCAGAACCAATATTGGTAAACTCAAAAACATGGGTAACTTTTTCCCCATCTTGTACTTTTCCAAAATCATATTCTTTTTCTGAAAATTCAAAAGTTGGAGGAGTTGATTTTTTGACAATGGTGATTTCATTTTGTTCTGTCTGTTTTTTTGAATCTTCGATAAGCACCACATAATTTCCAGCAGTCCCACTCAATTCAGAAATATCAACTACATGTTGCCCAGCTGTTTCGATTGTGATTTCCTTTACTGTCTTATCATTTTTACGCAATCGCAATTGATAAGGAGGGTTTCCTTCTTCAATATCAACAATCATTTCATTCTCCTTCATCTGAGTACGAATGGAAGGTGGCACCAATTTATTTTGAGGCAAACCTGGCCAATCTTCTCCTATGGTAAATTTTTCGCTAAACTGCCTTTCGTCTTGATCTTTTACCTGCAATTCATAATTTCCTGCTTCATCAATATGCTCCGTAATATCGAGATCACCTTGTTCTTCATGTTGTAATTCTGTTTTTAAAATATCGTTTCTAAAAAGTGTTACACCATATGGTGGCTTTCCTTCTTCTAATTTTATAATAACGGATCCACTTGAAAAATCTCTTAACAATCTTATCGATTCCAATTCACTTGGTCGAAAGAAATTTTGGTAAATCAAGCCTCCTCCCACAAGCAAAATAACCAAAGACGAAATACCTATTATCAATAAATTTTTAAAATTATTTTTCTTAGGCTTAGAAGGTCTTGAAATTGGTTCTTGAAATGCAGGTCGAGTATAAGTTTCTGATTTTGTAGTTTCAAATGAATTAGAATTACTTTCTAAATTTGTAGGTGTCATGTTAGAAGAATACTCATAGGTCGGTTCTATTGGTTCTTCTACTTTAAAATATTGAATCAATTCTTTTGCTTCTTCTTGGAATGGAGTATCTCGTTGTGCAAATAATCGCAACTTAAACATCGATCCTTTAGCTGCAATAAAGTCTTTTTTATACTCCAATAATTCACCTACTTTTAGTGCTTCATTTAAGCTTGGTGCTTTTTCATATTTTTGAATAAATGCTGTTACCTTTGCTATTTTATGAGTGACCTCTTTAAGTGATTCCTCTGGCAGGACATGAACCGTCCCCCATCGATCTTGAGCCTCCAAATCATAAATAAATCCTTTTGCTCGATTTGCATTTTGCCCTGAGGGATGGGTAATTAAAAAAGATTGAAATGCAGCAACTGTATTTTGAGAAAGTGCTAAAGCCCAATCAGCAGCCTCATCAACTTGTGGATGAAAAATAAATTGACCTCCTCTATGTCCATTTATATTCAGGGGTTCACCAAGAGGAATATTCTTAGAATTAGTTGCCGTAACCTCTATCACTTTATTACACAATTCTGCTACTCCTAGTGGTTTGTTATTCGTTTCCAATAAGTATAAAATACTTTCTGCAAAAGGACTGTTAGAATTTAAATTCATTCCCTCAAGTACTTCATTCTTTCCTGATGTCAATCCCCATCGAGAAGGATCACGTTCTAGACGGTTAGCAACTCGACTTTTTCCTCGATTAAAAAGAGAATCGGAAAAACAAGAATCAACCATAACAAAAAGGTGATGACAATTAATGGCACCTAATATTTTTTTGATATAACTATTTGGAATAAAATTAGATTCATTATCTCTTTTGGCATCTACAGGCATCCAATAACCTTCCCCAAATACTGCGTCATATTCTCCATGTCCCGCAAAATAAATAATTACATTATCATTAGGTTTTGATTGTTCGACTAATGATTTCAGTCCATTAACAATGGAGTCCTTTGTGGCTTCGTCATTTAATATGGTCTGGATTTTATCAGGTAAGAATTGATATTTTTTTACTAATATCTTTACAATATCTTGTACATCCTTTGTAGCATATGCTATATTCGGAAGGTGATGGTAATTCCCAATTCCGATAGCGAGAAGATAGTTATTTCCTTTGGAAGACGAATTAGATTTTTCAATATTAAATCCCATTCCTCTATTTGAAGTCTCTGGCATAATCACGCAATTATTAAAAATTTTAAAACTGCGTTTTCTCAACCGTATGTTGATTACCAAAAATAGTAAATAGGACCTTAAAAACATAGAAAAATTACTTATTTAACCCAAGTTGCGGATAATCAGATTTGGAGTTATCGGTATTGAATATTGAGATTACGAACCATTCTCAATACCCAATACTCATTATCTCAATACTTTTCCAATAGATAAAATTGAAAATATCGGTTATTTACAACTTGAGTTATTTATTATAAATTACTTAAGTACTATTTTCGAGAACAAAATGGTTATGTATTATGACAAAATTGAATACAAGCTTTTAGTTTATTTTTTTATTATTTCCCAATACTTATATTTGTCGTTCAAACAAACCTTCATATTTTTTTTTAACCCAATTGAAATGAAAACTCAAGATTTTACTGAAAACGCTCAAATCATTTATCTCATAGATGATTTAAAAAAACATTTTAAAGATAAGCCTTTTGTTATTTCAGATGTTATCGATGAGGCTGGAAATCAGTATGTAGATTTAGTACAAGAAGGCGGTGGCGTTCTTGGAATTGCATTGTTAGGATACACCTATGTTTTAGAACAAATGGGGATTCGTTTTTTAAATATTGGAGGAACTTCAGCAGGAGCAATTAACTCTCTTCTCTTGGCTGCCTCTGATACTCCCGAAAAAGAAAAAACCATTCAGATTCTTGATGTACTCGCCAACAAAAATTTATCTGACTTTGTGGATGGAGATAGTGATGCACAAGATTTTATAAAAACCATCCTCAAAGAAGATGCTAGTTTATGGAATATTGGATTTAAAGGAGTACAAGTCATTGATAATCTCAAATCAATAATGGGATTGAACCCTGGTGATAATTTTCAAAAATGGTTAGAACAAGTCTTGGATGATTTTGGTATTTATGATACTAAAGGATTAGTTAATCGAATGCAACAACTTCCTGAATCTATTCATTATAGAAAAAACCATATGGGTTTTTCAGAGCATGAAGAGCGGGAAATAAAAGGTCGATTGGCGATCATAGCAGCGGAGGTGAACACCGAAACCAAAGTGGAATTTCCAGCCATGCGAGATTTATTTTATAAAAATATCAACAAACCAAATCCAGCAGATTTTGTAAGAGCATCCATGTCTATTCCTTTGTTTTTCAAGCCATTTGAGTTGACAGATTTACCAAAAGATAAAGATTCCAAATTACTTTGGAAGCGAATCGCAGGGCATAAAGGAGGTGTTCCTGAAAAAGCGATTTTTGTAGATGGTGGAATTATGTCGAATTTTCCAATTGATGTTTTTCATCGGCATGGTGGACTACCTTCTCGTCCTACATTTGGAGTAAAACTAGGGCTCGAAAGAATAAAAAACAATAATATAAAAAATGTAGGTGAATTGTTATATGGTTGTTTTGATGCTGCAAGAAACCTACGTGATTTTGAATTTATAAATAAAAATCCTGATTTTAAAAATCTTGTGGCCTACATCGATATTAAAGATTACAACTGGTTAGATTTTGATGTTTCAGATGAAATGAAATTGGATTTATTCCTTTCTGGGGCAAAAGAAGCGGTAGCATTTTTACAAAAATTTAATTGGAAGGAATATAAAGAATTAAGAAAATCTATTCGGGGTACTGCTAATCCACCCGAAGTTATCGCCCACCTTGGCAACTTTTTAGAAGATATATCCTCTGAAAAAAATCAGCACACAACTGCAAATGATGTTCAAGCATTAGAAGAGCGACTGTTTTTTTTAGGAGAAAAAATAGAATTAAAAGCATTGTGGATTGATGACAATCCTAAAGTAGTTGAAAAAGAAAGAGCATTGTTAGGGAAATTAGGAATAGAATCTTTTTTAGTTTCTTCTACACAGGGAGCAAAAGATTATATTCAAAATAATGAAAATCAAGTGGATTTAATTATTTCAGATATCAAGCGAAATGAAAATTATTCAGAAGGTTTAGAATTTACGGAATGGTTATATAAAGTAAGCCCTGGTTTTAATCGAAAGGTTATTTTTTACATCATGGATTTGGACTTATCGAGAGGCGTTCCTGCTTATGCTTTTGGGATTACCAATTCTATAGTTGAGTTGATTCACTTGGTTGTTGATCTTGCACAGAGAAGGGATTAATACTACTTTAAGATACTCTTTACCCAACCATTTAAAAATTTATTGTGGTCTTATAAAATAGAAACGTCCAATTTAAAGACAAGCTTTGAGTTGGAAACTCAAAAAACTTTTAAAAAATTAATTCATGAAAAATCTTCTATTTATTACAATCGCAATCTTATTCCTTTTCTCATCCTGCTCTAATTCTAATAAAGAAAACGTAGACCCAACATCTTGTGCTATTCAAGATCCATTGGAAAATATAGAATGGCTAAAAGAAATTCATTTTACGTTCCAAGCTGCCGCCAATCCTTTGCCTACAAAAATTGTCCAATACACTTATCAAGGAGAATGTGTATTTTTTATAGATAACTGTGTGAATTGTCCAGATGGCGGCCAGACTGTTTATAATGAAATGGAAGAAGTCATTTGTGAATTTGGAACAATTGCTGGGCTAAATACTTGCCCTAATTTTTTCGATGAAGTAACAGACGAAGTTGTTCTTTGGGGAGATTGAACAATGTGTATGTGTGTATAGGTTGTCGATTAGTTTTGAAAAAGGGAAAAAGGATTTACGATTTGAGAAGTTTTTCAAAACTAATCGGCAACCTATACACCTATAAACACATAACACACCATTTACATTTCAAGTAAAATTTCTCCTACCCTTTCGATCATATTTTTTGAAACATCAAGGTGAGTTACAAATCGAACAGTCTGTGGACCAAATGGTGCAGCGGCAATTCCAGCTTCATTTAATTTTTCTAAAAAAGTCGCAGCCGTCCAAGGGCTTTTTACATCAAAAATTAAAATATTAGTTTTTACAGGTCGGATATTCTCCACATAATCCAAGCTAGCCAAAACTCGACTTATTTGTCGAGCATGTTCGTGATCTTCTTTTAATCGATCAATATTATTTTCTAATGCATAGATTCCAGCAGCAGCCAAATATCCTGCTTGCCGCATTCCTCCTCCCATTACTTTTCGTTGTCGTCTAGCTTGTTTTATAAAAATTTGGTCGCCTAATAACAATGAACCTACGGGTGCACCTAAACCTTTTGACAAACAAATAGAAATACTATCAAACTGCTCACCCCATTGTTTTGGAGTTTCACCAGATTCCACAAGTGCGTTAAATAATCTCGCTCCATCTAAATGTAATCCTAAACCATTTTCATCACACACCTTTCGAATTGGCAAAATCTCATCAATGGTATAAAAACTTCCTCCTCCTTTGTTACACGTATTTTCAATAACAATTAATTTACTTTTTGGCAACCAATCATAATCAGGCCGAATTGCAGCAGCAATTTGTTCCGCATTGATTTTACCAAAATCACCGCCCAATAAATTCATGGGAATTCCAGAATTAGCAGCATAGCCGCCTGTCTCATATTGGTACACATGAGAATATTCATGACATATCACTTCTTCCAATCGCCCTGTATGAACATTCATTGCGATTTGGTTAGTCATCGTTCCTGAAGGGCAAAATAACGCCGCTTCCATTCCAAATAATTCAGCGGCTTTTTCTTCCAATGCATTAATGGTAGGATCTGATCTAAAAACATCATCTCCAACTTCCGCATTCATCATTGCTTGAAGCATTTCAGGGGTAGGTTTAGTCAATGTATCGCTGGTTAGGTTTATCATTTTTTTTTAATTTAAGATTCAGAAAACAAAGTACAAAGAAAAGAAAAGGGATGGTACAGTCTTACCTTCTCCTTCTAGCTTGGTGTAAAAAATACACTTATCTAGCTATAAATTTAGGAAAAAAGCATATAAAGCCCTATTTTCGAGTTAAATACAAACAAAACTGATGTTTAATTTCGAAGATTACGCAAAATCTGCCTTTACTGTAGATAATATTATATTTGGATTTGATGAAAGAGATCTAAAAATTCTCTTAATCAAAAGAGGAGAACCGCCCTATGAAAATCAATGGGCACTCCCTGGTAATTTTGTATATCCAAATGAAGATTTGGATGCAGCTGCAGGAAGAGTTTTACAGGAATTGACTGGATTAAAAGATGTTTATCTTGAACAGGTTAGAACTTTTGGTGAAGTAAATCGACATCCACTTGGGCGAGTAATCACAGTTGCGTATTATTCATTGGTCAAAATTAAAGGCTACAACCTAAAAGGCACATCTCCTCTTTCTCAAAAAGCAGAATGGGTTTCCATTGATAACGCTACTAACTTAGCTTTCGACCACGATCAAATTTTTGAGGCCTGCTTTCAACGCCTCAAACGAAGAGTAAGAACACGCCCTCTTGGTTTTGAATTACTCCCACGTAAATTTACCCTTACTGAATTACAACAGCTTTATGAAGCCATTCTTCAGCCAAAGAAAAAAATAGATAAGCGGAATTTTAGGAAGAAGATCCTTTCTATGAAAATCTTAGTAAACCTTGACGAAGCTCAAGAAGGAGTAGCGCATCGTCCAGCGAAGTTGTATAAATTTGATAAGAAAAAATATGAAAAATTTTTAGCAGAAGGGTATAACTTTGAATTATAACAATTTATTTACAATTATAACACCTCACCTTTTGAAGTAAATATTTTAAAATCAATATTTGGGTAAAGTGCTCGATAATCAGAAAGAATCGTTTCTAATTCAGAAACATCATTTTGAAAAGAAAAACCGAATGTCTTACTAAATTGTTTTGGCAAAACTTCGTTATTAATATTTAAATTATTGTTTTCGACTGAAAAGTACCCGTAGTATCCATCTACATAATCCTGATCTTCAGAAATATTTTTCACTTCATCCATAAATTCACTAACGACAGTCTCATCATTATTATTCGCATAAGAAACATACCCCCAAATAGTTGCTGCTGGAATTTTATACAACCTTGTATTTGGAATAACGATTCCATCTAGGTCTGCCATTTGGATATCATAATACTCATCAGTAACAATCATATTACCAATATTATGAACTAAATCTTTTAAGCTTATTTGCAAAGAATAATCGGTAAGTGTAAGTTTTCCAACTTCAAAATTAGCTTCGGCTGGAAAAATAGGTGCAGGACAATCAGGCTCAGGAATATCTCGAATGGTAAGTGTGATGGTGCTTCCAACTGCGGAAGAAGTCAAGTCAATACTAGAATTTTCACAAGATTGAGATTGAATAGTTTCTACATTTAAATAAAAATCTCTAGAATTCTCATGTAAAGTTTCCCAAGGCAATATTTTAAACTCGTCCTCAATATTAACATCCCGACCATCATCTTTAGGGTCGTCTTTGCAACCAATATTAAAAACCATCAACAATAGCATTGCTCCAAAAATGGCACACTTATTCATTATTAGCTCTTCTTTTATTTAAATATCAATTTTTGAAAAACAAATTTTGACAATTATTTTTCTCTACTACTTTTCAACGAAAGGAATCCTTTTTTGCTGCCTAAGTAGGTCGTAAAATGAAAAGAAATATTTGTCAAAAACTATCAAATTAGTATATCTGGGGAAGGTTCTGCTAAATTATTTAATACTTTTATTGCAGATGCTACAAAAGTACAAAACTCATCGAATTTTATCTAGTTTCTTATTCATTTAAAAGGCAATCGCAAAAATCAAGACGTTTATCCCTATTCGATATACTTTAATCCATCTTTCTTTTTTTTTAATAAAAAATAAAAGTTATTGTAAACTAATTGGTAAGTCAAAAAACATTTCGATATTTACCATCCAGATCAACTAATCAATAACAACTATTAAGAAAAACAAATGTCATTATAGTCGTTATGATTAAACTCCAAAACATTACAAAATCCTATACTACAGGACAAAACACTTTGCAAGTACTCAAAGGTATCGACCTTGATATTGAAGCTGGTGAATTTGTTTCCATCATGGGTTCCTCTGGATCAGGGAAATCTACACTACTCAACATCTTAGGTATTCTTGATGAATATGATAGTGGAACTTATACGCTTGATGGAACCTTAATGAAAGACCTCAGTCAAAAACAGGCTGCTCTTTTCCGAAATCAATTCCTTGGTTTCGTTTTCCAATCTTTTAATTTATTAAATTTTAAAACTGCCGCTGAAAATGTAGCGCTTCCTTTGTACTATCAAAAAGTACCTCGAAAGGAACGTCATGCTAGAGCTATCGAATATTTAGATAGAGTCGGATTAAAGGAATGGGCAGATCATCTACCTACCCAACTATCAGGAGGGCAACAACAACGGGTTGCAATTGCTCGTGCATTAATAGGCCAACCAAAAGTTATCTTAGCTGATGAGCCTACAGGTGCATTGGATACTTCTACCTCTCATGAAGTCATGGATTTTTTCAAAGAAGTCAATGAGCAAGGAATTACAGTTATCATTGTTACACATGAACATGATATTGCTGAAATGACTAAGCGAATTATTCATATGAAAGATGGTTTAATTGAAGAAGGCTAGAAAGAAAGAGGTTGTTTGAAACCTAATTCAAATTATTCGAAAACAATTTCAAACCTCATCAAACTAATTTAAATCATTTCTTTAACAATACATTCACAAAACTATTTTTTCACTTTTAATATTTATTAAAAATGATAGACATAGACAAATGGCAAGAAATATTTAGCTCTCTAGGTCGACATAAACTACGGACTTTTCTAACTGCATTTTCCGTTTGGTGGGGAATTTTCATGCTTGTGATTTTATTGGGTGCGGGTAAAGGTTTGGAAAATAGTGCGGAAGAAGATTTTGGAAAAGATGCTAAAAGTACTATTCGGTTTTGGGCTGGAACTACCTCTCAAGAGTACAAAGGATTATCTCCAGGAAGAAGACTTCGCTTCACTAATGATGAATACGACTTAGTTTCTGAAACAGAGGGTGTCAATGAATCCGCTCGACGCTATTATTTATGGGGACAGTATTTTATCAAACACAAAAATCAAAGCCTTTCCTTTGAAGTACATTGTGTTAACCCTGCGTACATCTCGTTTGAAAATCCAGAATTACTCAAAGGACGATTACTCAACGAAAATGATATTCAAGAAAGAAGGAAAGTATGTTTGATAGGAGATAAAGTCGAAAGTGGATTTTTTAGTGATGGTGGTAATCCTATAGGAGAATATCTAAATATCAAAGGTACTGATTATCAGATTATCGGAGTATTTACCGATACAGGTTGGGAAGGAAAACGAAGAAGGATTTTCTTACCTATAACGACAACCCAACTTGTAGAAGGTACAGATAGAATTCATCAATTAACCGTGGAGATGGGAGATGTTACGCTTGCTGAATCTCAGGTTATTGAAGATCGATTAAGAGCAGGGCTTGCCAATAAAATGAAGTTCAATCCTTCAGACAAACAAGCCTTATACGTAAATAATCAAATCGAAAATTACAATCGATTCCGATCTACCATGAATATGATTTCCTTTTTTATTTGGTTTGTAGGGATAGGAAGTATCATAGCAGGAGTGATTGGGGTGAGTAATATCATGCTTATCATCGTAAAGGAACGAACCAAAGAAATAGGAGTTAGAAAAGCATTAGGCGCCACTCCTTTTTCCATAGTAAGTATGATCGTGCAAGAAGCAATCTTTTTAACTAGCCTTGCTGGTTATCTCGGAATGCTCTGTGGAATGGGACTCGTCATCGCCATTCAAACGGTGATGAAAGAAAATAATATTGAAGCTGAATTTTTTAGAAATCCTGAAGTGGATATCAAAATGGTTTTGACTGCATTAATCATTCTAGTAATCTCTGGAGGACTAGCAGGATTGATTCCTGCACTTCAAGCAGTTAGAATTAATCCAGTTGTAGCAATGAAAAGTTAATCACAAAACGGTGGACGGACGCTTCGCTTGACGGTGGACGGACGTTCACTTCGTTCTCTTGACGGTAATTACTCAAATCCATCGTCAAGAGAACAAGTGAGCGTCCGTCCACCGTCAAGCGAAGCGTCCGTCAACCGTAAAAAAAAAGCATATGTTTGATTTAGACAAATGGCAAGAAATATTTGCAACAATTAGCAAACATAAACTCCGAACGTTTTTGACTGCACTAGGAGTTTTTTGGGGCATCTTCATGTTAGTTCTATTGATGGGAGCAGGTAAAGGTTTGGAAAATGGAGTCCTAGGTCTTTTTGGAAATATGGCAAAGAACAGCATGTTTTTAGGAACCAATAAAACCTCCAAACCTTACAAAGGATTTAAACCTGGACGTTATCTTCAATTGACGATGGATGATATGGCGGCAATGGAAAATAATTTTTCAAATCAAATTCAATACCTCGCACCTCGGATGTGGATGCCATCAGGAGAGGTCAGCAGAAAGGATAAAAAAGGAGCATTTGAAATGGGTGGACAAAGTCCCGATTATTTTAAAATAGATCCTATGAAATTAATCGAAGGTCGTTTTCTAAATGATTTCGATATGGAGGAAAAACGGAAAGTTGTGATTATTGGATCGAGAGTACGAGAGGTATTATTTGATGAAGATGAAAAAGCTGTTGGAGGATATATAAAATTTCAGGGAAATGATTTTCGAGTAGTCGGTGTTTTTAAATCTGATCGAAGAGGTGAAAATGGAGATGAAGATAATGAAAATGTCTATTTGCCATTAACTACTGTTCAAAAAATGCGAAACCGCCCAAACCAAGTAAGTATGCTTTCATGTTCTATGTACCCAAATGTTTCAGCCACAGAATTAGAACCCAAAATTTTAAGCTTACTAAAAGAAAGACATAAAGTCGCACCTGATGATGACCAAGCTTTTTGGTCTAATAATATGGAGGAAGAGTTTGGTGAAGTCATGGGACTTTTTAATGGAATAGCGTTCATTGTTTGGTTTGTAGGAATTGGAAGTTTGATGGCAGGTGTCATAGGAGTTGGAAATATTATGTTGATACTAGTCAAGGAACGAACCAAAGAAATAGGAATCAGAAAAGCACTTGGAGCTACACCTCGATCCATCATTAGTATGATTTTATTAGAGTCTGTTTTTATCACTACGATTGCAGGATATTTAGGACTACTATTTAGCACAGGACTAATCATTCTTATGGATCAAGCAGTAGGTGATGGAGGTGATGGATATTACGCCAATCCTGAAGTTGATATTCAAGTAGGAATCATCGCCTTGATTATTTTAATCATATCAGGAGCATTGACAGGATTGCTTCCTGCTATGCAAGCTGCGAATATCAATCCTGTACAAGCACTTAAAGATGAATAAAAGAATTATGGATTTAGGATTTAGTTTTTCGAAATGATTTTGATTTTTAGCCGCTGACTTGCGCAGACTTTTTATGACTGACGAATAACGCGTTTTAGAAAAGTCATAAAAAGTCAGCGCAAGTCAGCGGCTAAAAATCAAAATCATTTCGAAATCCTAAATCAAAAAAATAACAAACAATTTACAAAATATAAATTTTTACAACTATGAATAAAGGTTGCTTAATTTCATTCGGATTATTTCTACTTGTAGCTACGGCAGGTTTAGTTTATTATTTCCAAACCAAAGATGGAAACGAAATTGCAAAGTTAGAATTAACAAAACCGACGATCGATAACGTTTTGAAAAAAACCGTTGCAACGGGTGCTATCAAACCTCGTAAAGAAGTCAATATCAAACCTCAAGTTTCAGGTGTTGTAGACCAACTGTATGTTGAAGCAGGGGAGATTGTAAAGAAAGGACAACGGATTGCTAAAATCAAATTAGTTCCTAGTCAAGTCAATATCAACAATGCTCAAAGTAGTGTACAATTAGCAAATATTCGTTACAAAGAATCGCAAAGAGAATTGGAACGACAACGAACCGTTTTTTCTCAAAAACTAGATGTCGAAAATGCTAAGATCAATTTTGAGAATGCGATGAAGGAAGAAGGTCGGCAAAAAGCATTATTTGCAGAGGGTGTTATTTCTGAAATTGAATACAATCGATTTGTCCTAGATTTGAATCTCAGAAAGGCACAATTGGAAAATGCTAAAATCAGTTCTGATAATGTCATCAAACAATTCGAAGCAGATGTTGACATCCGTAAGCAAGAGTTGGAAGCAGCTAGAGATAATTTAGCACTTCTTCGAGAAGGAGCAACTAAGAATTCAAAGCAAGTTTCTAACATTGTGGTATCCACAGTCGCAGGGATGGTTTTAGACATTCCAGTTGAGGAAGGTTATTCAGTTATCGAAAGAAATAATTTTAATGAAGGAACAAGTATTGCAACTGTTGCAGATATGAACGCTTTGATTTTTGAGGGAAAAGTAGATGAATCTGACGTTGGAAAATTGAAAGAAGGTATGCCGCTTGAACTTACAGTTGGGGCTATCGAAAATGAAAAATTTAATGCGAGTTTAGAATACATTGCACCTAAGGGTGTAACAGAGGAAGGTACGGTAAAATTTGAAGTAAGAGCCGCTGTAAAATCTACTGGTAAAACTTTCCTTCGAGCAGGTTATAGTGCAAGTGGCGACATCATCCTTGACCGTAGAGATAGTGTTATCGTTATCAACGAAAGAGATTTGATTACTTCAAAAGGTTCTGATTCTACTTTTGTTGAACTAAAAATTGGAGATAGCGAGTTTAAGAAAACTCAAATAAAGACGGGGTTATCTGATGGAATTTTAATTGAAGTGACAAGTGGATTGGATACAACTCAGCAGATTAAAGTTTTGAAAAATTAATTTTGAATTATGGATTCAAAATTATGAATTATAGATTTCGAAAAATCTTGAATCCATAATTTTGAATCCATAATCCTATTCTATTCATCCAACTCTCCCAAAATCTGTTCCGCACTACTCATCGTATTTTTAGAAAGTCGATATGCATACTTAGACAATACAATTAAAAACAAAATTCCAAGCGGTAACAACATCAACCAAATTTTCGCTTCTGAAAAAATAATCCCCTCCTCTCCAAATATTCTAAGCGTCAATAAAAGTACCGCCACCATCAAAAAGAAATTTAAAAAGAAACCCCATTTTATTACCTGTTGATACCTTCTTTTTGCTTGATGATATTCTACAAGAGTTTGTTTATAATCTTGTTTTGAAATATTAATATTCTTCATTCGGTAAATCGCTTGCAAAGAAAAAACAGGTAAAATAATTAAATACGCAACTGCAAAAACACTACTCAATTCCAAATACCAAGTATCCATTTTTTCAAAATGAGAAACAATAAAAATAGCTGTCGCTACACAAATAACAGAAGCTATTGCTTCAGGAAGAATCAAATTTTGAAATTTATTTTCATATCTATTTTCTATCATTTGTACAACCATTTTATCTGTCAGCAATTTTTGTTTTTCTAAATCCTCACTCATCTTTCCCCAAAGCGATTTCATTTCTTCTAATTCCATAATTTAAATTATTTAAAAATCGATGTTTTCAATTTCTGTTTAATTCTACCTATTTTTGTCCCAATATTAGTTTTTGAAAACCCCGTAATTATTGCAATTTCTTCATGGTTTTTTCCTTCCAAATACAAAAGAACAATTCCTTTATCAATATCATTTAGCTGTCTAATATGAGCATACAAAATATCTAACCTATTTTCTTTTTCATGGTTTTGTTCAATAGAAAGATGTTGTATTTCAAAATCCGTAAACGCTCGACTTCGATATTTTTTAGATTTTTTTAAATATGTAATTGAAGTGTTAAGCGCAATGCGATATATCCACGTACTCATTTTAGATTCCCCTTTGAACGACTCAAAGGATCTCCAAAGTTGGAAAACAATCTCTTGATACAAGTCTTTTTGATCTTCCAACTGATTAGTGTAAACTTTGGTTATTTTAAAAATAATACCTTCGTTCTCCCTAATCATTTTAATAAATTCATGCTCGTTATTTATCATCGACTTCTGTTACATTGCATTAGTCTAAAAAGTTTTAAAAAAATCACAAGTTGAGGTAATTTATTTAAAAGTAATTTTAAGTATGGTGTGTGAAAGTTAAAAAAAAGGAATGCCTTTTTAAAAGCCGTGCCACGGTTTCAAACCTTCACAATAAAAAGTATAGAGAACTTTTTACATGCGGAATTAAATCTTTATTTATCTTAGAAAAAATTATAATCCAATATGTCCAAAGTTTTATTTGTTATGCCTCCTAAAGTTCATCTTTTAGACATCAATGGGCCTGCTCATATCTTTTATGAAGCCAATGAACTTGGAGAAAATTTCGACTTACATTTTATTACGCTCAATACTCAAACAGAGATTAAAAGTAGTGCTGGACTTTCTTTTACAAAATTAGAATCCTTCCAAAATTTCCAACTAGGAAAAGACGATTATATATTTGTTCCAGGAATTACTTTTGAAGTAATCTCTGATCGAGTTTTCATAAAAAACTGTAAACCATTTTTCACATGGTTAATTCATCAATATCAAAATGGAGCAAATATTTGTTCTGTCTGTACAGGCACATTTCTACTTGCAGAATCAGGAATTTTAAATAATAAAATTTGTACTACTCATTGGAGATATTTATCTCGATTCAAAGAAAAATTTCCTCAAATCGAATTAGAAATAGATCGCCTTTTTGTTGTTCATGATAAAATATTTACAAGTGCAGGCGTCTCTTCGGGAATTGATTTAGCACTTTATTTATTGGAAAAACATTATAGCGCTTCCCTCGCTGCAAAGGTTGCAAAAGAGGTCGTCGTTCACCTTCGCCGAACAGACTCTGATCCTCAACTAAACATTTATTTACAATACAGAAATCATTTAGACAATCGAATTCATACGGTTCAAGATTTTTTAATAAAAAATATTTCCACCTCACTTACACTAATCGAAATTGCTCAAAATGTCAATATGAGTCCTCGAAATCTAACTCGACTTTTTAAAGCAAAAACTGAAATCACCATCGGAGAATATTTAGAAAAACTAAGAGTTGAAATGGCTTGTCAATTACTATCTGAAGGCAACAAAGTTTTAGCAACTGCAAATGCCTGCGGTTTTAAAAGTACGAATCAATTGCGAAGTGTATTTAAAAAACATAAAGGAATTTTGCCTTCGGAATTTTTGGTAGTTAATCTTAAGTAAAATACTTAGGACGTATTTTAGCCGCAGACCTACGCTGACTTTTTTATGACTTTTCTAAAACGCGTTATTCGTCAGTCATAAAAAAGTCAGCGTAGGTCTGCGGCTAAAACATGTCCCAATCCTGCGCCTAGTTGTCCTTTCACTCCATTCAAAATAAAATAACTTTGAGTTTTAATCACCAAAACTTTCCGTTATGAAAAATATATTTGTATGCTTAATTTTGTTCGGAGCATTGAATTTGAGTTGTCAAAACAATATAGTTGAAAATCAACATTACGTTTGTCCTCCATGCAATAACGAATGTGACAAACTTGAATTTTCAAAGGCAGGTTCTTGCCCTCATTGTGGAATGAAATTAATCACAAAAGAGGAATCAAAAGACATAAAAAAATCATCTAAAATGAAAATCGCTTTCTATTTGCAATCAGGAGTTGAAGTTTTAGATTTTGCTGGACCAATGGAAGTTTTTTCCTACGCAGGTTTTGAAGTATTTACTGTTTCCAAAACTACTGCCCCAATTACCTCTCAAGGTATTTTAAAAATCATTCCTGATTATAGTATTGACAACTCTCCCAAGGCTGACATCTTAGCTTTTTTTGGAGGCAATGCCAACCAATCTTTTAAAGATAAATCTGTAATTGATTGGATAAAAAATCAAAAAGATATTCAATATCATTTTTCAGTTTGTACGGGTGCATTCGCACTTGGTGAGGCTGGCATTTTAAAAGACAAAACAGCTACAACTTTCCATCGTTCATTAGATTTTTTAGAGGAAAGATATAAGGATACGAAGGTGGTAAGAAATGTTCGATTTGTTGATAATGGTAAGGTCATCACGACGGCTGGAATTTCTGCAGGCATTGATGGCGCACTACATTTAGTAGCAAAACTCAAAGGGCTAGATGCGGCAAAAGATATTGCTAAAAACATGGAATATGATAAATGGATTCCAGGAGAAGGGTTGATTTTATCAAAAGATAATCCTTACCTTGATGTGGTCGATAAACAAAATTAAAGAGGCGAACCATGGTCTCCCAAAGTTTCGGGAGACCATGGCTCGACAAAGAATAACCTATGAAAATTTGTGCTGCTCAAATAAAACCTATCAAAGGTAATATCGAAAAAAACATAGAAAGCCATCTTCAATTTATTGATCGAGCAATTGAACATCAAGTCGATGCGATTTTCTTTCCAGAACTTTCCCTTACTGGTTATGAGCCTACCCTAGCAAAAGACCTTGCTATTTTCTCAGATGATATTCGCTTAGATATTTTTCAAAAAAAATCGAATCAACATCAAATCACAATTGGAGTTGGAATTCCTACCAAAGAAAAAAATCAGGTCAAGCCATACATTAGCATGGTTATTTTCCAACCTAATCTTCCAAGAACAGTTTATTCAAAACAATATTTACACGTAGATGAACTTCCGTATTTTATAGAAGGGGAAAAGTCCTTTATTTTTGATTTAGGTGATAAAAAAGTTACTCCAGCAATTTGTTTTGAATCTTTACTTCCTCAACATGCTAAACAATCTTTTGAACTTGGTGCAAATATTTATATCGCAAGTGTTGCCAAAGATTTAAAAAATATAAAAAAAGCAAAACTACATTTCCCTAAAATTGCCAAGCAATATAGTATGACCGTTATGATGATAAATGCGATTGGCAAAAGTGATGATTTTGAGTGTCAAGGATGTTCTGCCGTTTGGAATAAAAGAGGCAAATTAAGAGGTCATCTAGAGGTGAATAAAGAAGCATTATTGATTTATGATTTGAATTCAAGAACCTCGGAGACTTTGAATTTAGTATCGTAGTATTTAATTTTTTCTTTCCGAAAATGAAATCTTATCTTTCCACCATAAAACACAAAACATTTTCTACTCATGGCTGGAATCAATACTTCAGAATTTTGGATCAATTTATTAAAAAAGATCTTCCGACAATCTTTTAAAAAATTTCTAAAAAAACAAGGGATCAATACTTCTGCTCGAACAGGCAATCAACATGTTGTTCCTCACCCTGAAGGTTGGGCGGTTAAAGGAGAAGGCAATGAAAAATATACTGGTATTTTTGATAATCAAAAAGATGCAATCGAACGAGCTAGGCAAATTGCAATTGGTTATCGAGCAAGTGTTATCATTCATCGTAAGGATGGTTCGATAAGGGATAGAATGAGTTATAAGTAACTTTATATTTTTATTTCTAAAAGAAAAGATGATAATACCTTTATAGGTTCTTTTGACTTTTTTTGAATTTTGGAAAATTTTGGATTTTTAATTTTCACTTCTTTTCCATTAATTTTAAAAAAAGAAAAAAGGCTCTCGCCATTAAAAAAAAGGCTTCCATCTCTTAAAAAACAATTTTTAATATAGACATTCTCAATCAAAAATAATTTGGATGTTTTGTCTCCTGTTTCGAGGTCTATTTTCAACACATCAAGAAGGTTCGTTTTAGTGGGATTTTCATGCCTCTTCTCATGCTCGCCTACAAAAAGGAATTTTCTATTTCTCACTTCAAAAGGAAAATTATAATCGATTCGAGTACTCTTATTTCTGTATCCGCTAAAATTATAACTTAAATCTTTTACCCATAATATTTTACCATCTTCATTAAGTTTAGAAATTTGATATTGTCGATCAACATAAGTAAGACCAAATTTCTCTGCATTTGATTTTTCAGAATCGGAAATTATTTCCTTTGAACCGTTAGGAACATCTCCTAAAATGAAAATTTTGTTGTTCAATATTGGGAATATTTCTCTTATTTTGATGTATTTATTATTATCAATCTTTTTATTTATTTCTCCCTCTTCAGAAAAGGTCAACAAATAATTAGTAAATTTTTGTTCGAAAATAGTGTCTTTGTTAAAATGTCTATTAATTGTTATTAAATTATTTTGATCGTCCAATGCTTTTGCAGAAACTATATTTGAATACTTTTGCTCAGCATACTCTTTAACCCATTTCAAATTTCCATTTCCATCGATCTTAAAAAGAATACAACTTTTTTCCGCGGAGAAAGTGTCTAATCTTTCGTTTCCATATTTAAAGAAATCTCTTGATTTTCTTTTTTTTGCTGAAAAATAAATATTATCATCTTCATCAACATGAAGCTTATAAAAAAATACTGCTGTCTGATATTTTCCTTGAATCAATTTTAGCCATTCCAGTTTTTTATTTTTATTATACTTGGCAAGAAATACTCCCTTGCTTAAAGTTGAATCGGGTTCAATTGATTCTACCCCATCGATAGTAAGTTTTTTCCCAAACTCCCCATTAATATAAACATTCCCTTTTGAACTTTTTTGAATACTAAAAACATTAATAAAACTAGGTGAATACAAATGAGAAAACATCTTGCTTTTTTTCCCACTTTTATGAACCAATAACACATCACCATTATATTTTTCTCCCTTTTTAATATGCTCTTGGTCATTAATTTCTATAGTATCCATTAATCGAAAACTGTAGATACGATCTTTTTTATTTAGATATAATAGTCTATCATATTTATGCTCTGTCAGTTCAATTTTGTATTGATTTGATTTGCATCCAAAAGAAAATACGCCTAAAAGAAAAAAGAATAAAAAGTAGAATCGAATGTTCATTTTATCAAAAAGATTTAGTTATTTATAGTTTGTAATAAAAACTAATTTAAACACCAATGTAATTATTTTTAATTAGAATATTGATCAGTTTAACTAATTGTAAATTAGTTTTCCTTAAATTCACCACGTAAAAAATTTAGACCTTTTCTAAATAAAAAACCACTATACAATTCCCAACGAATTATAAAAATCCCCCACATATTTGCACTATAAAATACGAGTTAAAAGGAATAGAATTTTATTAAAAAAATTCCAAAACAAAAACCTATGGATGCACTCACCGCAGCTCGAATGCAAATGGCTTTTTCCCTTGGATGGCATATTATTTTTGCCTGCATCGGAATGGCAATGCCTTTCTTTATGGCTTACGCAGAATGGAAATGGATTAAAACCAACGAACAAGTCTACCTTGACCTGACCAAAGCTTGGTCTAAAGGTGTAGCTATATTTTTTGCCGTAGGCGCAGTATCAGGTACTGTACTTTCATTTGAGCTAGGATTGCTATTTCCAGGATTTATGGAACATGCAGGTTCCATAATTGGTATGCCTTTCTCATGGGAAGGAACAGCGTTTTTTGCTGAAGCCATTGCCTTAGGAATCTTTTTATATGGTTGGGGAAAAATAGGAAAATGGGCGCATTGGTTTTCAGGATTAATGGTAGGTGTTACTGGCGTCCTTTCTGGAATTTTTGTAGTTGCTGCCAATGGTTGGATGAATAGTCCTTCTGGATTTGAATACATCAATGGAGAATTTACAAATATTGATCCTGTCGCTGCGATGTTCAATGATGCATGGTTTACGGAATCATTACATATGACATTTGCAGCATTTACGAGTACAGGATTTGCAGTAGCAGGAGTCCATGCAATTCTATTGTTAAAAGATAAAGGAAACCTTTTCCATTTTAAAGCAATGAAGATTGCATTGACCTTTGGAACCATCGCAGCATTCGCCATGCCGATCACAGGCGACCTCGCTGCTAAAGATGTCGCCAAACGACAACCTGCAAAACTGGCCGCAATGGAAGCACACTTCCATACTGAAAAATCTGCCCCACTTATCATTGGTGGAATTCCCAACGAAGAAACTCAAACCGTTGATTATGCTATTCGAATTCCCTACGCTTTAAGTTTTTTAGCACATGGTGATTTTAATGCAGAGGTAATTGGTTTAGACCAAATTCCAAAAGACGAACATCCACCCGTAGCAATTGTACATTATGCTTTTCAAATTATGATCGGGTTAGGTTCGGTCATGATGGGAATAGCATTGTTATTTTTTTATTTCAGTTGGAAAAAACCAGAAGTGATTCTAAAAAATTGGTGGCTGAAATTAATTGCCATTGCTACTCCATTTGGATTTATTGCTTTAGAGGCAGGTTGGACGGTAACAGAAGTAGGGCGACAACCTTGGATTATTTATGGTTTTATGAAAACCAAAGATGCAGTCACTCCAATGCCTGGCATCCAAGTATTTTTCTTTTTGATGATTGCAATTTATACCCTATTGACTTTAGTTTTGATCTTTTTAATGCGTCGTCAAATTAAATCGGTCAACCTGCTGTATGCTAGTGCCAACAAGGAGGGTAAGGTAATTACGGATTCAGAAATCATTAAAAAAGTTATTGAGTAAATTGTGATTTGTGACTAGTCACAAATCACATAAACCAAACAATCATGGTCGAATTCATCATGTTTATTTTAGGGGTTGCACTTTTCCTTTACACCATTTTAGGAGGAGCAGATTTTGGAGCAGGGATCGTTGAAATATTTACAGGCAAAAAAGGAGTAAGTACTATTTCCAAAGCCATTGCGCCAGTTTGGGAAGCAAATCATGTTTGGTTGATATTAGTTATCGTAATCGTTTTTAATGGTTTCCCCAAAGTATATTCAACACTTTCTACAGTTTTGCATATTCCATTGATGGGTGTTTTGATAGGGATTATTTTTAGGGGTACTGCTTTTACATTTCGACATTATGATGTATTAGAAGATGAGACTCATCGATATTATGATTGGTTTTTTAGAGTGTCTAGTTTATTTACACCTTTATTTTTAGGGATGACTTTAGGGGCGATGATTTTAGGGAAAATAACTACAGATTATTCTCAAAGTTTCCATACCGTATTTATTGCACCTTGGCTAAATTGGTTTTGCTTTGCCTTAGGCGTTTTCTCCACTACCCTATTTTCGTATATCGCTTCTGTGTTTTTAGTAGGTGAAGTAACGACAGAAAATGGAAAAGACCTAGTGGTAAAATTTGCACAGCGTTCTCTTTTTGCAACGATGATTATCGGTGCAATTGTAATGTTATTAGCAGAGTGGGAAGGGTTAAGTTTATTTCAAGAATTCATCACACACCCTATAAGCTTAGCAGCATCAGCAATTGCAACACTCTTGATTCCCATAATTTTTATTTTAATAAAAAAAGAAAACATACTTTGGATGCGAATAGCAACAGGAGCACAAGTTGCTTTTATTTTTATGGGTTGGGCAGCAGTACAGTTTCCAAATTTTATTCTATTCCAAAATGGAACAACTTTATCGATGTACAATGCCGCCGCTCCTAACAGTACTTTTACACAAATGGTAATTGCATTAACAGTAGGATTATTAGTTGTGATTCCTGCGTTTTTATATTTGTTTAAAATATTTAAATGGGATAAAAACACTAACGAAATCAAACACTAATATTTCAATTTTCAATTATATCTTCATTTGCCAAAAGCATTTCTAAATCCTCTTGCTCATACATTTCAAATATAACTTTAAAATAAAATTCCTTTTCCCCTTTCACCAATTTATAAATATCATATCTTAAAGGGCTATTATTTTCTCTATAAGTAAATTCCATTCTAAATTTCCCTAACACCTCTGAATCTATTTCTTTTGCAATCAACAAATCTTCAGCATTATAAAAATATTTCATTTTTGCGGAGTACTTTTTATTTAGGTTATCGCTTACCACTAAACTCTCTACCTTTTTATTAGTCATTTTTATTGAAACACTTTTAGCAAAGTTGGCATCTCCATTCAATACACGTTTTAAAAAAGATTTACCATTACTTCCAATTCTTTGATTAAATGACCAACCAGGCATTTCTTTGATCAAATGCTGATCTGAAAAATTATATAAAAATTTCCAAAAAAAAGGTTTTCCTTCTTCTAATTTAATAAGATTCCCATTGCAGGTTGTCTTTATTTTAGCTGTAGTATTGTATTCATTTGATCTTTTATTGTAGGCGATTACTTTAGCCTGTTTAGCGCAATGATCTAGGTAATCAATATTTTCGATATACTTGATTCCTAATGCAGAAGCAGATTTCACAGATGTAATATATTCTCCATCATCATGTGAAAAAGTATTGTTACTCATCAGAACTATTGCATCAACTCCACGAAACATTGCTTTAACTTTCAAATCTTTAATCAAAGATTTTGTTGAAGTATAAGCTTCTCCTGAAGATTCAAAAATATCCACTTTGATATATGGTTTTGAAATTTTTTCTCCTGGAAAAATCACTTGAATCTCTGATTCATTGGGTTTCATTGGAATGTTTGTGAACTCAGGTTCTTGAAAAAGAAATTCAACATAATCTGTATAAAAATAAGAAGAATAGCAACCTGCAAAAAATAAGGTAAGCATTAAAATAGAGAGGAAGTTTTTCATTTTGATTTATATTTTCTAGTGATAAATGTTTTCCTAAAAATATAAAAAAGAACTCCTCACTTAGTTCTAAAACCAAAGATTAACGTTGATTTAACGGTTTTAAGAAGTGTTAAAATTTCCTAAAATCATACGTAATCTTTTCTTTACGGCTTATCGCTTATTCTAAAATCTGTTCTTCCCATTTCCCATTCCAAATACATTTTCATACTTTTAAATAAAAAAATGAAACGAACAAACCTACTATACATCTCCTTACTTTGTATTATTCTATTTTTTTCCCAAAATAAAATCCATGCTCAAAATCTTCTTCAAGTCGATTGGAAATTTTCTACTGGCGATAATTTACAATGGGCACAAAATGACTTTGATGATTCCAAATGGGAAAAAATTCAAGGAGGAACGCTTTGGGAGTCACAAGGTTTTGAAGGCTATGATGGATACGGCTGGTATCGGCAATCTATTGTTGTTCCAAAAAAATTAAAAAAGAAAGCAAAAAGAGATGGAGGACTCATTTTATATTTATCTAAAATAGACGATGCTGATGAAGCATATTGGAATGGAAAAAAAATAGGAAGTACAGGTACATTTCCTCCTGATTATCATGGAGAATATGCTACTCCTCGAAAATATTCCATTCCCTTCGATGCCATTCAATTTGGGAAAAAGAATGTAATCGCAGTTCGAGTTTATGATCATGGTGGTGGCGGTGGAATTTATGAAGATGATATATATTTAGGTCTACCAGGGGTTAAGGATTTGTTGACCATGCAACTTTCAGAGATACCTGAGAACCAAATTCTTTTGCAAAAAGAACATCACAATATTACAGTCAAATTTAACAACAAATCTCAAGATCAATACAAAGGAAACCTCAAAGTTGAAATAAAATCAGACTTCGGTGAAATAAAAAAAACAATCACTAAAGTCCTTAAGATTAAAGCCAATAATACTCTAGAAGAGAATTTTCAATTAGGAAATTTATCTCCAGGATTCTATTCTGTAAAAGTATTCTTTGAAAGTGATAAGGGAAATAAATTTGCCACATTTGGTTTTGGAATACGCCCTGAAAGTATTTCTTCTCCCACCACTCGCCCAAAAGATTTTAAGGATTATTGGTACAGAGCAAAAAAAGAATTAGCTGCTGTAGCACCTCAATTCAAACTCATCAAAGACGATGCATTAAGTACAAAGGAACGCGAAGTTTATATCGTCGAAATGCGTTCTTTGGGAAATGTTTTAGTTCGAGGATTTTATAGCAAACCTACTGCCAAAGGAAAATATCCAGCCATCTTAAATGTTCAAGGTTATGGTAGTAGTAGAACTGCCGACCATTTATATCAAGGAAGTGATATGGTCTCATTTGTTCTCAATATTCGAGGGCATGGCAACAGCATGGATAATGTCAATCCAGGTTTCCCAGGTTATCTTTTGCATTCCATTGAAGACAAAGAAATGTATATTTATCGAGGCGCATATATGGATTGTATTCGAGCAGTAGATTTTCTTTTTTCAAGAGACGAAGTGGATCAAACTCGGGTAGCTGTTGAAGGTGGTAGTCAAGGAGGTGCATTGAGTTTTGCAACAGCAGCATTGGACAATGAACGGATTGCATTGTGTTTACCTGATGTTCCTTTTCTATCCGATTGGGAAGATTATTTTCAAACTGCCGCTTGGCCTACCAATGAATTTATGCAATACTTGGAGCAACATCCTGATTTTTCAAAGGAGGAAATGCTTTATAATTTGAGTTATATTGATATTAAAAATCTAGCGCCATGGATCAAAGCACCTGTTCATATGGCAATTGGATTGATAGATCCTGTTTGTCCTCCTCATATTAATTTCGCAGCTTACAACCAGATCCAAAGTCAAAAAAATTATAAAGTTTATCCTTTTTCAGGGCATGGATTACCAAGGTCGCATTTTCCTAAAAAAATAGAAATCATAAAAGAACATTTTGGAATATTGGATTAACAACTCCCAATTATTCGACATCTGCCTGTGGAAAAAACAGGTCATGACAATCATCAGTATCATAATCAGTCTGTGTAAAAAAAACAAATTTCAGAACTTTAGCACAGATTGATTATGATATTAATGATTGCTCTTTTTATTCATTTTACCCTGTATAAAATGAACCCAATATCTTTCAATAAATAGTTTCCAATTAATACCTTTGCATTTTTCTAACTTTGTTAGCAACAAAATCTTATTTAATCTCATCACACATCGACTTCCCCGCAAACATTCTTTTGATAAAATCTTAAAAAAAGATGCGTCAAAGTATTTACTTTTATTCCTAAAACTTCACTTATGCATATAGACTGTACAGATAATTCGATTATTCAAAATTTAGTTGATGGAAATACCGTCGAAAAAGAAAGGGCTTGGAAATGTATTTTAAATAAATGTACAGATTCCCTTAAAAATTATTTGAGAACCCGAGGTGTCCAAACTGATGCGGATAGGGAGGATATCACCTATGAATCTATTTATAGAATGATAAAAATTCTAGAAAAAGGTTTTGAAATAAAAAAAGACGTTTGTGCGATTTTGATGGGTGTTGGAAAAAATGTTCATCGAGAACATTTAAGGAAAAAAAATAAAGACCATCAATTGGAAGAAACTTATACTACCATTTTGGATAGCCTTGAACCTGAAGAAAGGGACTATTCAAGCTTTCAACGTAGCTTTAATCAACTAGGTGAAAAATGTCGAATGTTATTAGATTTAAAATATGTCAAAGGAATGAAAATGACTGAGATTGCCGAAATCTTAGATCGTACTGCGACTGGTGTAAAAACGGATATCCAAGGTTGTAAAAATAAATTAAGAGCTATTGGGAAATAATTTTGAATGATAAATTTTGAATTATGAATGTGTCGAAAACTGGTGATTCACAATTATTCGATTTATTCAAAATTAACTCAAACTAAAAAGAAAATTATGAAAGATCAAGATACTTTTATCGATCAATTTTTTAATAAAGAATTGAATAAACAAGAACTTCAAGAGTTCCAGCAACGGTTAAACTCTGATGCTGAATTCAAGGAAGAAGTTCAATTTAGAATGTCATTACAAAAAGCTGTTGGTCAACAAGAAGCATCTGAGCGCATTCAAAAAAATGCTATCAAAAAACGATTAAAGGAATTGGAAACCGTTTCTGCGCAATCAGCTCCTACACAAAAACAACCTGAAGCAAAAGTTAGAAACATAGGAAGATGGATTGCTGCTGCTGCCGCAATTGGAATGTTATTATTTGCCGCAGTTTGGATGTTTAATAATGAAGGAACAAGTTCGCAAAACTTAACCGCTGACTTTTTTGAAAAAAATTATACGCCTTACGAAGCTGATATTACTTTAAAATCTCCAACGACTAACACTCTAATTGCAGAATTGGATAAAGCCTATAAAGCTAAAGATTATGCTTCTTCTATTTCTCTTTCCAATAGTATCTTAAAAGAATTTCCAAACGATGCTGAAATACTTTTAATCAAAGGAAATTCATTAATTGAAAAAGGAGATTTAGATAAAGCCCTACTTACTTTTAATTCTATCTCCAATGTGCTTTATAATGATGAAGCAAACTGGTACAGCGCAATGATTTTTATCAAACAAAATAAAATCGGAGAAGCGAAAGCAAGATTAAAAAGAATTAAAGGTGGTAAATATTTGAAAAAGTTAGAGCACTTAGATTTAAAATAATTCGACTCATTATAGAACACGTTATACGTAGCTGCCGGGCTTTAGCCCGCAGTAAAAAAAACATAACAAAATTTCTTTACTACGGGCTAAAGCCCGGCAGCTACATCAAAATGCCAATAAAAAAATCCATACTATTTCTTTTCCTTTTCATTTGTACAACTTGGAGCCTTGCCCAACCATCCAACGATGAAAAACTCCGTGAAGCAATCATGGATCCCAATGTGGACATAGAAGAAATGATGGAAATGATGGCAAAAGATTTCCCTGATTTGCTCAACCCAGTTGTAGGAGCAAAGAAGGATTACGAGAAAGCAAGTCAAATCACCAATGCCAAAGAAACCGGACAATACTATCAACAACTTGGACGTAAATTTTTACAACAAAAGAATTACGGCCAAGCAATTATATATTTAGAAAAATCAATTTCTGCTACAAAAAAGAAATTAGGAAATCTGGAAAGACATCCACAATACGCACCGACTTACAAAGATTTAGGCGATGCTTATCAAGGCAACGGAGAAACACAAGAAGCATTAATAGTTTATCAAAAAGGACTCCGTTCCAATGCTGCTTCTTTCAATGACGAAGACCTTTTAGCAAATCCAGAAGCAGATGATATGTTTTCTCCATTGCTTTCCATTCCTATTTTTGAGGCTAAAGGAAATCTATTGTTACAATCAGATCGAGATCAAAACAACCTACTCGCTTCCTTGATGGCATACGAACGCGCCATTGAAATATTAGAGGCGATTTGTAATAAATATCGTTCCGAATATTCCAAATTACAACTAGGTGAACAAGTCATCAAAATGACTGAAAAAGGAATTCATGTTGCACGACAACTCCATAGACTTACACGTGACGATCAGTACAAAACTAAAATGTTCACCCTTGCTGACAAAGGAAAAGCAATGGCTTTACGAAGTGCATTATTGGATGCAAAAGCAACTGGCTTAAGTTCTATTCCACCAGAAATGTTGCGAAGAGAACGAGGTCTTAAAATCCAATTGGCTTCCTTAAAAGAGCAACTTAAATCTCAAACCAAAAGAAATCGTTCCACAAAAAAAACGGATAAAAAAATATTCAACGTAACAGAAGCACTTTACTTTTTACAAGACACTTTAAAAACGTACTATCCTGAATATGAATATTTAAAATCCTCTACACCAACCTTGGCTTCGGATAGTTTGCAATTATTTTTGAGAGATCGAAATGCTGCAATCGTAGAATATTTTTTTGGTAAAAAGAAAGCATACGCGTTTGTAATTACTGGAGATCATTTTTTTGTAGAACAGCTAGATAATATGGAACAAATCGAAGAAACTGTGCTTTCTATCCGAACACTAATCCAATCCATGAGTTTCCGTACTGATGCACAAGGTGCTTATGAAAATTTTGTACGGGATGCTAGTAGCCTTTATAGTTTAGTTTTAGAATCCCCATTAAAAAATATCGATCGTTCTGTGGAAGATTTAATCATCATTCCCGACGGAGCATTGTGGTTAGTACCTTTTGAGATTATGTTACATGAACGAGCCGCTACCAATGAAGTCAATTTTGGAACTGATAATCTTCCATACTTATTGAACAAATACGCTTTAACATATGCTCATTCTTCAAGGCTATTAATGGAAAACAGTTTATACAACAATACATCTACAACTATTCCATTCTTAGGTCATGCCCCTGATTTTCAAGGAAGAACAGATGTCGCAGTTCGATCTTGTTTTGATGCGGGAGTAGATTTACCTGAATTAAAACATAGCGTCACAGAGCTCGAAAACATCAGTAGTAAATTTAATGGCGAAGCATTATTTGGTCCCTTGGCTACCCGAAATTCATTTATGGAAATGGCTCCACAAGCAGAAGTGATTCATTTATCAACCCATGCTTGTATGAATAATAATGATCCAATGGATAGTCGAATTTTCTTTTCCCAAAACAATTATATCAATACTGAAGATATTTACAATCTCCGCATCAATGCCAAAATGACGATGCTAAGTGCTTGTCAAACTGGCTTAGGAAAAGTGTATAATGGCGAAGGTATGATTAGTCTTGCAAGAGCATTTCAATATGCAGGTTGTCCAAGTGTAACGATGAGTCTGTGGTCAGTTGCAGATGCTTCTACTACAGAAATGACAACTTTATACTATGATTATTTGACAAGTGGCTATACTAAAAGTAAAGCCTTACAACAAGCAAAATTAGATTTCATCAATGCACAATCTGCTGCTAAGCAACATCCTTTCTTTTGGGCTGGATTTATTCATTTGGGAGATTTCAGGCCTTTGGAAAATAGTGGAAGTGGGAATGGAATGTTTTATATTTTATGTTTTGGAGCGGTGATTTTGATTGGAGGATTATTGTCGAAGAAAAGAAGGTAGGGGAATATCGAATAAGGAATTTCGATGTGAGAAGTTTTTCGAATATTGGTGAGATGGGAACACAAAAGACCTCCTATCCACTATGTTAAACTTTTCACAAAGTCGTACCACATTTCCAAAAAAAATCACAATTTGTAAGATGTGAATGCTGTTTCTTAAAAAAGAAATTTTATGAAAATATTCAATACTTTAATTTTATCACTTTTCATTGTCTTTGCTGGCTTTTCTCAAGGAGAAGAACCTGCCGAAAAACCATTGATAAATCCGACCATCATGGTGATTCCATTTGTCAAAGAAAATGAACAACTTCGAACCGTTTACGAACGAGAAGATAAATTGCACCTTCGAGTAGCAGTCACTAAAGTCAAAGAAGCTTTTGAACACAATTATATCACGACTGTAGATTTTCGAGCAAAACTCAAACAACTCGAAAATAAATCTCATATGACTGCTCAAAGTCAAAAATCTATCAAGCAACAAATCATCGAAATCTCTGGAGCCAATATCTATGTGGAAGTTGAATCTAGTATTATTCAAGATGAATCAGGAAATTCATCTACCGTAATTGTTACAGCCTATGATGCTTCATCAGGCCAAGTATTGGCTACTGATGTTGGAACTTCAAATCGATTCTATACTTTCAATTTTGAAAAACTAACTCAGAAAGCAGTCGATGGATTCATTAAAGAATTCATGTATAATATTCGAGATAAATTTGATCAAATTGTTTCAGAAGGAAAAACTGTCGTTGTCAATATTGGCTTTGATGAAAATGCAGAAATAGATATGGATACTGAAATGGAAAATGGAGAATTATTTTCTGATGTACTAGAGCAATGGTTTGAAGAAAATGCACATAATTCCTATTTTCATATTCAAGGAGTAACTGCTACAACAATGATTTTGGATGAAGTACGAATTCCTGTAGTCGATGCAAAAGGGAGAAATTATCGTTCTACACGATTTGCTGCAAAGCTGAGAAGTTTTTTAAAAAAACAAAATCTAGATGTAACGAGAGATGTCGTGGGTACGAATATTTTTATAACTATCAATTAAAAGCGCCTAGCCCAATATGCGTATCACGATTTGAAGCCGTGACACGTGTATGTATCTAAAAAAATATAACAATGATTTTACGCATACTATTTATCTTAAGTTTTTTAGCAATCACTATCCCTGCTCAGTCACAAGTGGAAAACCTTGACATCAAAATCATGGCACCTCAACTAGAACAAGGGATTTCTTCCGCACACCGTGCAAAAATCGAACGCAAGGTCATTAGCATTTTTACACAAAATGGAGTTGTCAATGAAAGAGGGAGCACCTTTGCCATTTATCCAAATTTAAGTATTGTTGAATTTGGAAAAATGGAAGGCATCAAAACTTTGCAAACTGTTCAACTAGAATTAAGTTTTTTGGTCAAAAATGTTTTTTCAAATGAAGACTTTATTGTTTTTTCAAAAAACCTAAGTGGAGCTGGTAACAATCAAAAAGCAGCTATCAACAAAGCTATCATGAGTATTCGGCCTCAGCAAAAGATTTACAAAAGTTTTATAGAAGGAATGACAGAAAGAATAAATGGTTATTATGAAAAAGAATGTAACAATATAATTGCAGATGCTCAAAAAGCAGTTGACAACCAAGAATATCAAAAAGCAGTTTCGTTATTAAATATTTTACCCAACAACTCTACTTGTAAAAAAAGTAATGAAGATCTTCTCGACCAAGCCTATCAAAAATATCAAACTAAAAACTGCAATGGCTTGATTCAAAAGGCAAATATTGCAGCCATGAAAAAAGATTATAAAACTGCGATTGACTATTTAGCCAAAGTAGATGCACAATCACCATGCGCTACTGAAGCACAACAAGCACTTCAAAAAATCAGTAAAGCATCCGATGAACAAACTGCTAAGAAATTAGAATTTTTAAATAAAGTATATAGCGATAATAAAGAAATTCAAAAGGCGAGACAACAGTCGATGAACGCAATAAGTAATACTTATATTGATGGAGGTATTAAAAAAAATGAATAATGAATAATGAATAATGAATAATGAATAATTTCGAAAAACGTGTATCACCGATTTAGGAAATTATTCATTATTCATTCTTAATTATTCATTAAAAAGCATATCCAAATGCCAATCCAAACCAAGGCAATACCGTTCTTCCATCACTAAAATCTCCAACCAAGGGTGTTATTCCAAATTTGAATAAAAAGCCACCCAACGGAGGATGTCGCGTATAGCCAATCACAAAATGTCCAAACGAAGTTCCTTCAAAGAAGACAGGTTCATCATTTACTTTAAAACTATCCAATTCTCGAAGATCAAGGTAAGTATACCCCACTCCCAATTCCAAAAAATGTTTTCCTTCAGGTTTTCCTAACAAATAATTTACGGTGATGGGTACAGCAATATCACTTAGTTCCGTTCCCGAAAATCCTAACCCAATTCTCGCACCCAATCCTCGATGTGAATTTCCAAAACGGCTTTCATAATTTAAAGAATATGTAAATCCTGTTCCACCTAATTCAAGAAAGGTACTATGTCCTCTTCGTTCAAAAGTCGTCTCTTGCGAGAATCCTTGGAATCCAAAACAAACAATTCCAAGGACAATTAAAATTATATTTTTCATTAATTATATTTTAAAAATTATGATTTTAAAAAGCTCTCCCAATTCCAATTCCGATCCAAGGCCAAATCGTCATTACAGCTTTTCCTTCATCATCTTCATCCAGATAACCAATCATGGGAGTCAAACCAACTTTCCACATCCATTTGCCATAGCGAGGATGGCGCCGATACATTAAAGAAAATGTATAAAGCGTTTGTTCCTCAAAAGTACGATCACCTACTTCATAGGGATCAAACCATTTAATGTAGGTAATCCCTCCACCTAATTCAAAAAACTTATTGCTATCTTTTTTTCCAATCAAAAAATTTAACTGCATCGGAACGGATAACCCATCGCCAAAATAACCAACTCCAATACGGCCTCCTAGCCCTCCTGTTTTTGCAGAAAATCGACTTTCGTAATTGACCGAATAAATTAAGCCATTCCCCATTAATTCAACATAAATGGCTTGGCCTCTACGGTCGTAAACCTGTCCTTCGACATCAGAATAGAAAAAATTTAAAAAGAAAAGAAGTATTGAATATTTTAAAACAGTAGTAATTTTCATTTCAAGTGTTTAATTGTTTTGGTGAAAGTAATCAAATGGTTTATAGTTTTCTTTCGATTTAGAGTCCAAAAATAAAGATAAAATTATCATATAAACAATAAGAAATAATTAACTAATAAATCTTAATAAGTTTCATTCATATTTGTTATTTTTGAATAGTTAAACCTACTCCCCTATTTTTATCATCAAAAAATATTATCTATCACTTCCTATTTTTATCTAAAACTAATCATAATGAAGTTTTTGTATACGCTATTCTTTTGCCTTTTTCTTTCTATCTCTCATGCACAATATGATACCATTTATGTAGCAATTCTTCCATTTGGTTCTGATGAAATCGTAACCGAAGAATCTAGAAAAAAACTACAAGGAGCGGTATCCTCTTCGTTTTCCAAAGATGCTCGAATGGTTTTATTGGATCGAAGTAATTTAAATTTAGTGGCTGCGGAACGAGATTATCAACGTAATGAAGATTTTATTGATGGAAAAATTGTGGAACAGGGAAAAGCAATTGGAGCAGAATATATTGTCGATGGATTTATTGATAACAAAAGGAAACAACTTTTTCTAGGAGTTTATGATGTAAGTGATGGAACGCTTAAAGGTTCTAAAATTGCACCATTGAGAGTTAAAAAAACTCAAAAACATCCATTGGATATCAAAGGTGAAATTAAAGATATTTTTAATTTTGATACCCCTACAAGTTTAGTGCAAAAAAATGTAGCACAACTTATCAAAGATTGTTTTCCTGAATTTTTATTTATCGTAACAGGTGCTGAATCAGAGTCTAAGAACAAAGTCAAAACGCTTAAAGTTTTTGCAGGTAGTAAAATGGGATTAAAGAAAGGACAACTTTTGGAGGTTCAAGTTTTGATTAAAGAAGAGGTCGAAGGTTATAAAACGACTCGTCAAGAGTCGGCAGGTTGGGGGCGTATTCAAAAAGTAGATGGCGAGAATTGGTGTATTCTCAAGTTAGAAGCGGGGAAAGGCAATATCAAAAAACACCTAAAAGCAGGAAATAAATTGCGTTGTCGATTGATTAAGAAAAAGAAATTATTTGGGAACTAACTACTCTGTAAAAAAAGAAAATGAAAATTATAAAGCCGTGACACGGATATTCTTTAATAAAACAATCAAATAAATTTTGCAACAGAGTACTAATATAATTGACATGAAAAAAATCTTAATTCTTTTATTTTCAATTTGGAGTGTCTTTGTTATAGGGCAGACTGAAAAGATACAAATTGGAATTCTTCCTTCCACTTATGGAAATGGAATGCCCTTAAAAGAATTTGAAGAATTCGAAAAAAACGTTATTAAACATATCAAAAAAATAAAGCGATTTGAAATTGTAAGTGACCAGGCTACTTTTCAAGATATTGATATTGAAACGGTAGACGGAATTTTAACGATAAAAAACAATGATCTTACAAACAAGATTGCAGCACCTTATTTATTGCAATTAGTTTTTGGAGATACGGATTGGACAGCAAGCGGAAATAGTTCTTCTATTCAAGTGAGTCCAAACAACGGAAACAACCGAACAGCAAGGACTCCAACATCATGGTCACATTCGGCAACGGTCTGGTTAACCTTAAATCTATATAATGTTTCGACTGGAGCATTGGAAAATAGTACTACTCTTACGGCCAATTCTAGCGAAACTAGAAAATATAAAAAAGTCCCACCTGGTCCAAATAGCATTTTTAAAAATGCAGTTACCGCTGCGCAAAAAAGCCTTTGGAATAAAACAAAAGCAGGAATAAAAAATCTTATTCCTTTAAATTTAACCATAAATAAAATCGTCGATGGTGATGATAAAAAAGCAGCAACCGTTGAAATCAATGGTGGTCGTTTTCATGGTTTAAATAAGAAGGATGCGATTTATGTTTACTATGAAAAGAAATATATGGTACGTGGAGAATCGACCATGCGTCATATTGCCGTTTCTAAATTATCATTGGTAGAAGTGGATGATTATGTTTCGATAGGAAAAGTAAAAAATGGTGGAAAAGATATTATCAATGCAATGAATGAAGGCAAGGAATTAAAATGTATCATTAAAGATTCAAATTACAATACACGAGGCTATGGATTTTAAAGAAAAATATTTTGTTGAACATTGGACGTTGGATCTTGGGTGTTTTTTTAGGAAAATTTTTACTTTTTGTATTTGTATTGTTACAGTAATCAATATACAAGCACAGCAAGAAACCATTCCTGTAGTTGGTGTCTTAGGATTTACAGCAAACGGAGTAGAACAGGAAGAAGCACAACAGGTTAGTAGTAAAATTGAAACTGCTATTTATAATTCAAAACGATTCGATTTAGTTACAAGAAGATTTTTAGCAGCTATAGAAACGGAACGGGAACGAAGCAAAGAAGCCATTAATATTGATCGTGTTGCGATCGAACAAGGTAAAGCAATCGGAGCAGAATATATTGTCAAAGGTAACGTAAGTCGTTTCGATCGAAAGACTCGACAAAAAGTAAAACGTAGTTCGAGTACGATTTCTTCACAACGTTCGATTCCGCAAATTTATACGAGTACTACCGTTAGTTTTAATTTAGAAATAGTGGAAGTCAAAACAGGAATTATCAAAGCCACAGATAGTTATATTGGTTCGTTAAATCAATTGGAAACTCATGTCAAAAGATTTATCAGAAAAGAATTCCCTTACAACTTTACAGTATTGGAAGTCCTAAAAAAGAAAGGAGATAAAAAGGCAAAAGCGGTTTTGATAGATGGAGGTTTTAATCAAGGATTGTATTATGGAATCTTGTTAGATGTATTTGAAATCGTTCCTGAAAACATAGGAACTCAAATTGTAAATCGAGAAGTGGAAATTGGAAAGATGTATGTTAGAGCCGTTGACTTTAGTGGAAATTTTGCAAAATGTACAGTCCAAAAAGGAAAGAAAACTATTTTCAAAAAGTTAAAAGAAGGTAAGACTATTGTCTGTAGAGCGCCTAAAGATTTTAAGCTCTTTGGGATGAAATTTGAATATAATTATTAGACCGCTTCGCTGAGAGATGAGAGAACGTTGCCTGTGGCAACTGAGAGATCGCTTCGCTGTGAGACTGACGAATAATCGTAGAAATCGAACTATCGTCAATCTCACAGCGAAGCGATCTCTCAGTTGCCACAGGCAACGTTCTCTCATCTCTCAGCGAAGCGATCTCAAACCAAACTTTATGCGATTTTTATTTTTTGTAATTGGATTGTTTTTTTTGAGTAGTAGTCTTGCGCAACAAGATGCACCGCTCAAAATAATTGTCATTCCTTTTAACAAAGAAGGGCAAGATATGCGACGAGTTTATGATGCGGATAGTTTAAAGCATGTGAGAGTAGCTATGGCAAAAATTAAAAATGCATTTGATACTGCACAAATAAAAACAATAGACTTACATCCTATTTTAAAAAACCTCGCTAACGATAGAATTATCGTTCATAATCGACAAACCTCTTATAAAGCACATATTCTCCAACAAGCTGTCGTTGATATTTATGTTGAAGTTGAGGCACAAATTGTAAAGACAAGCCGAGGCAATTCTGTAACAGTAATCCTTAATGCTTATGATGCTTTTTCAGGTCAATCCATTTCCAACGGGCTTGGACATTCTCCTAAATTTTATACTGAAAATTATGCAAGGCTAAGTGAAAAAGCATTGGACAAATTTTTAAAAGAGTTTTTACAAAACACAAAAACCGCATTTGAAGACCTTGCAAAAAATGGACGATCTATCACTTTAAATATTGGACTTGGAGAAGTAGCAAATATTGATTTGGATACGGAAGTCGGGGCAGAAGGTGATTTACTTTCTGATTTAATTGAAAAGTGGTTGGAAGAAAATGCGTTTAAATCTCAGTTTAATATTCAAGGAATTACGGCTACTCAAATGATTGTCAATGAGGTAAAAATTCCAAAGGTGGATAAGGAAACTAATTATAATTATAGCCCTTCAAAATTTGCAAAAGCATTTATAAATCATTTAAAATCACTTGGAATAGATTCAACTCGAGATGTTCAAGGGACTAATATTTTTATTACTATTGAGTGATTAGGTTGTTTTTATTTCCTAATAAAAACCATTGCCTTTTCAGGTTCATCGTTTTTGCACTTTACAATTAGTTTATCTAATTCTCCTTTCTCAAGAATTCGCTCCAGTTTTGGTGTAGAATATTCCCAATACACAACTGCTTTTGATTTATATTTTTTATCCTTATAAACATAGTCAAGATCCAATATTATCTTTTCTAGTTTTTGCTGAGTTGAATATAATCCTGGCAATTGATATATTTTTTCATACTCAAGATGAGTTAATCTAACTTCACTTGTATACTTTTCAGAATCTATTTGCCTATAACTTTTTGTAAAATGAAAATAGCCTAAAATAAAAACTAAACCAATAGAAATGTAGATCAGTATTTTAATAAAAAAAGAGCCAGCGTTTTTCATTTTTTCATTCATATTTAATTAATTCCGTTTGACTAAATTTTTATTTTTCAACGCTGAGGTGCGGAGAATTTTTCTTCGAAAAATTTAAAACTCAGCGGCTCTGCACATCAGCGTTGAAAAATTTATTGGCGAAGCCAACTTAGGTTAATTATAAAAAAACATCAATTACTCTAAATTAATATTTAAGCAATCAAGCAATTGATTTGAAATTAATTAAATTGTGTTTTAAAGTAAAAAAAATAATATAGACATGACTCAAAATCCTACCAAAACAAATAAAATCGTTACAGGCGATGACTATATCAATTCTCTCCGTGGTCGTAATTTAAAAGTATATCTCTTTGGAGAAATGGTCGAAGAACCTGTCGATCATCCAATGATTCGACCGTCGATCAATGCATTGGCGAAGACTTATGATTTAGCAGTAGCAGCACCTGAGTTGGCTTCCGTTATTTCTCCATTTACGGGAGAGCGAGTCAGTCGGTTTTTACATGTGTGTACCGATGCAAAGGATTTAGTTTTACAAAATAAAATGCAACGGAAGCTTGGGCAACTCACAGGTACTTGCTTCCAACGTTGCGTAGGCATGGATGCATTCAATTCGCTATACTCCGTTACTTTTGAAATGGATGAAAAATACAAGACCTCCTACCACCAACGCATGAAGGATTTTTTAAAAAAAATGCATACTTGTAATTATGTTGTTGGGGGAGCGATGACAGATGTCAAAGGAGATCGAAGCCTTGCACCACATCAACAAACAGATCAAGATATGTTCCTACGAGTCACTCGACGAACAGAAGAAGGGGTTTACGTCACAGGTGCCAAAGCACATCAAACAGGTTGTATCAATTCACATTGGATGGTCGTCATGCCTACAATGCGACTAGGCGAAAACGATAAAGATTTTGCCATCGTCGGAGCCATTCCAGTTGATGCAAAAGGCATCACTTATATTTACGGTAGACAATCTTGCGATACTCGTGCAATGGAAGGTGGAACAATTGATGTGGGAAATGCGCAGTACGGAGGGCAAGAAGCGATGGTGATTTTCGAAGATGTTTTTATTCCTACGGAAAATATTTTTATGAATGGAGAATATGATTTTGCAGCGATGTTGGTAGAACGATTTACAGCTTATCATCGTCGGAGTTATGTTTGTAAAAGTGGTGTTGGAGATGTATTGATTGGAGCAGCAGCTTCGATTGCAGAAATGAATGGCGTTCCTAAAGTTTCGCATATCAAAGATAAATTGGTGGAAATGACGCACTTGAACGAAACAATTTACGCAACTGGAATTGCTGCTTCTTATCAAGGTTATGCAACGGATTCTGGTGCATATATTTGCGATAGCATGTTATCGAATGTTTGTAAGCACCATGTTACAAAAATGCCTTACGAGTTAGGCCGACTTGCTCAAGACCTTGCAGGAGGACTTGTCGCTACCCTACCCTCTGAGCAAGATTTAAATCATCCTGAAATTGGAAAACTCTTAAAAAAATACCTCAAAGGAAAAGCAGATGTGCCTACAGAAGATCGAATGCGAATGCTGCGTTTGATTGAAAATATGACATTGGGAAGAAATGCAGTGGGTTATTTAACAGAAAGTATGCATGGCGCAGGTTCGCCGCAAGCACAACGGATTCAGATCGGAAGAGCAATGCAGTTGGAATATAAAAAACGGTTAGCTAAAATTATCGCAGGGGTAGAAACAGAGGAAGATAAAGATTTGGTTATCAATGAGTTAAGTGGATATTTTGAGCGAGTATTTAAGATTTAAATAAACGTTTCTATCGAAAGAGCAGACGAAAAGGCTTGGGGTAAAAACACCATTTCCACTCTAAACAGTTTTAAATAAAATTTACAAGAGGAGAATTTGTATGAAGCCCTCAAGAAAGATTGAGACGTATCACAGAAATAATTCCATTCTCTATTGAAAAATAAAAGTGAGAATATAACAATGTAATTACAAACAATAATTCACTAGTAGTTTTTTTAAACAACCTTCTGTAAAACTAAATTTAATTCTCAAAAATCGTATTTTAGTTTTTTCACAGGCTGACGTTGGCGGTACTTAAAAAGAGAACATAAATGAAACTTGAGTTATATCAAATAGATGCATTTACAACCAAAACGTTTGGAGGAAATCCAGCTTGTGTTATTCCCTTAACCGATTGGTTGCCCGATGACATATTGTTAAAAATCACCCAAGAAAACGCAGTTGCTGAAACGGCATTCTTTGTAGATAAAGGCGATAAAGTACAATTACGATGGTTTACCCCAGAAATTGAAATGGATTTATGTGGACACGCAACACTTGCAACAGCTCATTGTTTAAAATCAATTTTAAATTACCCAAATAGCAAGATAATATTCGAAACATTGAGTGGAGAATTGACTGTTACAGTAGAAAATGATTTATATTCCTTAGACTTTCCTTCACGTATGCCTATTGCTTCAAAACTTCCTGAAATAATCAAAAATTCTCTGAATATACAACCAAAAGAAGTTTATAAATCAAGAGATTATTTATTGGTCTATGATACAGAACAGGAAATTAAAAATATCAAAATTGACAGACTAATATTTGACCAAATAAATCTTGACCCCGGTGGAGTCATTGTTACAGCAAAAGGGGAAAATTCTGATTTTGTATCAAGATTTTTCACACCACAAGCATCAATATTGGAAGACCCCGTAACAGGTTCAGCGCATTGTTCATTGATTCCGTTTTGGTCCTTAAGGCTTGAAAAAAAGGAATTAAATGCTATCCAGATTTCAGATAGGGTTGGAAAGTTAAAATGCGAAAACAAAAGAGATAGGGTAATTATAAGTGGAAATGCTAAGACATATTCTATAGGACACTTGTGGACTGAATAAAAAAATGGCTCATAATTTGAACAGAAGGTAATTTTTCCACTCTTAATTTAATATTAAAAAATGTATTTTCTTTGTTACAAAGAATGTACTTTAACACAAACGTTATTTGATATTTAAAGCCCATCTAATTCTTTTTTCATATTTCAAAAAACAATCATTTTACAATTCCTAAATTTTATCGTCCCTTACAATTGAGTTCTTTAACTTTTAGCGTATATTTCGTGTAGGAAAATTTACGGCGGGAGTTTTTTTCACAAACTGCCGTTAGCGGCAAGTAAAAGCCAAAAAAAATGAATTCAAATAAGAACCAAAACAAATTCAAAAAATGAGGAATAAAAAATGGATATCCGAAGCTATAAACAAAATAAAAGCTGATTTTAATAGATCAGCAGACACCCATCTTATAAAGCTAAACTTACCTTATTTTAAAGATATTGATATATACCTAAAAGATGAATCTACACACCCAAGTGGGAGTCTAAAACATAGGTTGGCAAGATCACTATTTTTATATGGATTGTGTAATGGTAAAATTAATTCGAACACAACTATAATTGAATCTTCATCAGGAAGTACGGCAATATCTGAAGCCTATTTTGCAAGATTGCTAGGGTTGGAATTTATCGCAGTATTACCTGAATCTACATCTCAAGAAAAAATCCAACTCATAGAATTTAATGGAGGAAAGTGCATAAAAGTTCCATCAAGAGAAATTTATAGCAAAGCAGAATCACTAACACGTGAAGTGAAAGGTTATTATATGGATCAATTTACATATGCCGAAAGAGCTACCGATTGGAGGGGAAACAACAATATAGCAGAAAGTATATTTGAACAAATGAGTAAAGAAAGATATGAAATTCCATCTTGGATAGTAGTAGGAGCTGGTACTGGAGGGACATCTGCAACTATAGGACGGTATATAAAATATAACCCGAAATATAATTTAGCAACTCAGTTAGCTGTTACAGACCCCGAGAATTCTGTTTTTTATGAATATTATCAAACTCGTAATAAATATTTAACCTCAAAGATTGGGTCAAGAATAGAAGGAATCGGAAGACCTAGAGTAGAACCTTCATTCCAACCTGATGTTATTGATAGAATGATTAAAGTAAATGATGCTGCATCAATTGCAACTGTAAGATGGTTGACATCTGTTTTAGGTCGTAAATGTGGAGGTTCAACTGGTACGAATGTGTTTGCAACTCTTAATTTAGCAAAAGAATTATTAGATGCTAACCAAGTTGGGAGCATTGTAACAATGATATGTGATAGTGGTGACCGATATACTAATACTTATTATAATGATGATTGGTTGAGAAAAGAAAACATTGATCTTGAGCCATATTTTAATGAATTGCAGAAGTATTCTTAGAATTGAAAAAGCCAGCCACGAACAAAAGTTAAAATGTCAATAGTCTCCATCCCTCAGCTACTGTATTTAGCTAGACCGTTTTGTTTCATTCCTCTATAAAAAAATAGAATTATTTAAAACTGATGATAATTAAATTGGTGGCTAGCTAAAGCTTCAGCTTCTAGCAAATACCCCGTTCAGAATAATTATCAAATCAAAGTATGCTGCTATTGGTCAAAAATTAGAAAAAGTAAAAGAGTTTGGAGTTTATGACGAAGACTTCAAAAAATTAAGTGCTTGGTTTTTAGAAAACAATATAGATACGGTGGTTCTAGAACTATATTTTTCAAAAGAATTGCTTACAAAAAAGGTAGGCAAATCGCAGTTACCGCAACAGCTAGAAAACTCGCCATCATCATTTGGAGAATGGTGACGAATAAAGAAAAATATAAACCTACTGAAAGTCATATGTTCTTAGATGAAAAAAGAAAGTTAGGAATTGTCAAAAGAATGAAGAGAAAAATTGCTAAATTAGGTATTACAAACCATGACCTTGGTCTTACAACTTAAAAAATACATCTGATAATCAATAAGTTATGAACGTTAGTCAGAATTAAAAAGAAAAAAATGCGCTCTCAAAATCAACTTGGTAATAATTTTAAAATAATTGGTTGAAATTTATTCATGTTACAAATCGCTCAATAATCCGAAATTCAAATAATAAATAAAATGAGAAAAATTGGAGACAAAGGAACTAATGATTCACATACAAATAGACCAATAAAAAAGTTGACAATTTTTCATATAATTGGAATATCAATTTTGGGTGTAATTATTCCAATAACATTTTATTATCTCTTCAAGATTATTCAGACATATCGTATATGGAAAAACACGAAAATTGAAACCTATGATTATGAAGTTGTACCAAATTATAAATCAGATAAAAGGTTTAAAAGTGGTTATAGAATGGGAGGAACAACAATCAAGACAATAGGAGAAAAAGGAAGTAGAGATTTAAATGAAAACGAAAACAAAATTTTTAAATTTAATCTGGCTGCAAGACTATTAGCTTTTTTAATTTCAATAGCGATATTAACTTATATTTATAACCTTGATGAAACAACAATTGGTTAGCAATAATTGAAACAAGTGTATCGTAAAAAAAAATACTACATCCAATATTAAGGGCTGACCGTCGGGCAACGCCCGACTATCAGCCCTTGTTGAACGAAGCGGATTAATTATTTGACTATGGAGTTTCGATTTAGACAATCAGTACGCTTAAAATGATTTGATGCTCCTTTTTTAGAAAATGGAAGCGGCGGATTTATTTTTAAGTTTTCGTTTTTCAATCTAAACTTTGTTCATTGCAGTAGTTGGAAAGGGGAAATTGCCTACTCGTTTCCCATCGCTTCGTTTTGGAACAATACAATGCACATGAGGATGCAATATCATCGTTTGCGACCAAGTATGTAAAAATATTGTTACAGTTGTTTTGTCAGATTCATCGACGCTTTTTGAATTCACATTTTTTTTCATATTTCAAAAAACAATCATTTTACAATTCCTAAATTTATCGTTCCTAACAATTGTGTTCTTAAATTTTTAGCGTATATTTCATGGATGTAAATTTGCAGCGGGAGGTTTTTTCACAAACTGACATTATAATACATTAAATTCAAAATCAAATAAAAATGAAAGTTACAACTGAGAAAAATGAAAAAGTTGCAAAAATGATATTTGCAACTATTTATCCACTTTACCTAAATAGATTGGAGAAAAATGGAAGAACAAAAGATGAACTCAATCAAGTAATAAAATGGTTTACTGGTTTTGATCAAGAGACTTTACAAGCACTTATTGATGAAAAAGCAACTTATAGAACATTTTTTCAAAAAGCAAAAATACATCCCAATGCATACATGATTAAAGGAGTCGTTTGTGGTTATCGAATTGAAGAAATAGAGGATGAATTTGAATTGTATAAACAATGTAGACAGATGGAAAAACTGATTGATGAATTGGCAAGAGGTCGTAAAATGGAGAAAATTTTGCGTCAAGAAAAAAAGTAGAAACTGGTGCTAACAAAGTGAATGATATTCATTGCCAGTAAAAACTGGCTTGCAACATCTTTCCAAAGTGCCGTATAGCATTCAGAAGGCTCCTCCTTTATTGTTCCTCGCAAAACCAAATGGAATAGCACAACCTCAAAGAGTCCACACTAGCCAACATCAAAAAATAAATTAACTTTAGACAACACTAAATAATGATCAAAATTGTAATTTTGATCATGTTAAAAAAAATACTTCTAGGAGCACTTATCTTACTACTTATTGGGTATGGATTTATCTGCTGGTCACTTTCTACTCGAATATTGACCTCAGGAAGTTCGATGGAAAGAACTCAATCTCGAATCAATAAATTTTGGAAAAAATCAAAGGAAGAATTCTTAGCACCACTTCCTCCACCCCAAGATTTTTCCATTTCCTCTTTTGATAAAACCACCATCAAAGGAAAATATTTTCAAAAATCAGATACTTCTCAATGTGCAGTCATTTTAGCTCATGGCTGGTCTAGCAATTGGGTAGGCATGTTAAAATACACTCCATTGTTTAGTAATTGCGGATGTGATTTAATATTTTTTGATCAGCGGGCACATGGGGAAAGTGATCGAGTTCCACCTACAGGAAGTATCAATGAATCCAAAGATTTATTAGCCATTACAGAGTGGGTAAAAACAAAACGAAATTTTACAAATCAACAAATAGGTTGGATGGGCGCATCATGGGGCGCAGCGACAGCTTTGATGGCAGGTGCAGATAAAAATAATGTAGCTTTTATTATTGCAGATTCTCCTTTTCAAGATTGGTATTCTGCTATTTTCGAAAGGGCCATTCGAGACTATGGTGGAGTTGCTAAACTACTCGCTCCTGGCGTTATGCAAATAGTCAATTGGAGAACTGGCGTAAATTACCAAGATGCAAGTCCTTTGTTGGCTGCTTCCAAAATAGAAGAACCTGTGCTCTTGGTTCATGCGCAAGGTGATTCTCAAACTGCTTCCACTCAGTCTGTCAATATTTCAAAACAACTCGCTTCTTCTTCAAAATTTTATCATACCGATTGGGGAAGCGACCATACTGGTGATGTTGTACTTCATCCTGAAAAATTTATTCAACTGGTGGATGATTTTTTAGAAAACATTGAAGGGTTTGGAACTTGTGGAAATCAGTAGTTTTGGGAAAAGTAAACAATGGTCATTCTACCTTTTTATTTCTTATATCATGAAATGTGAAACCAATATCTTTTATAACTTGTAAACTGACGGATAAAATCCGTAACCTTAGTTCGTATAGCACTACAAGTGCTAACGAGCAGTTCAGTTTTTAATTTTGGGCGTTTTGTATTGCACAGCAGGGTAACGAGCAGTTTGGTTTTTAAGTTTTGGTCTTTTTGTATTGGACAGCAGGGTAACGAAGCCATATAAATTACTAATAATCAGCAAGTTACGATTACCTCTTATTCGTCCATCTCTAAGGCAAAAATAAAGATCCTACATACTTCCAACACTCTTTTTAAGATGATACACCACATTAAGAAACCTCTACCTTCATCCTATATTACATTCAAATAAATTTAATCCTTTTCAAAAACTGGATTTATTTTCCCTATATTCGAAAAAAAAACAAAACCATTATGAAAAAACTAATATTTTTTATCCTTCTAGGATTGTTGATCAATTTAAATTTTTCGACAGCACAGTCCAAAAAAGAAACTCCAGCAAATTCATTATTTGAACCGATTGACGTTTTCCAATTGGAATATATTTCTGATCCTCAAATTTCAGCAGATGGTTCACGTGTGTTCTTTGTTAGGAATTTTAAAGACATCATGACAGATGGGAATCGTTCCAATATTTGGATGTCAAATTTTGATGGAAGTGAGATATATCCTATTACCACAGGTGCTCAAAATGATTACTCTCCTCGCCTTTCTCCAACAAAAAATAAACTGTTATACATTTCCACAAAAGGAGGAAAACCACAAATGTATTTGAGATGGTTAGACAATGGAGCAGAATCCAAATTAACTAACTTAACGCATTCGCCCTCTAATTTATCTTGGTCGCCTGATGGAAGGTGGATTGCTTTTTTGATGAGCGTTCCATATGAATCTAAACCTTTGGTAAAATTGCCTTCCAAACCCAAAGGGGCAAAATGGGAAACACCACCTAAGTATATTGATAAAATGAAATTCAAAGCAGACGGTGCAGGTTTTTTAAAAAATGAAAGAAAACAATTATTCGTTCTTTCAGCCGATGGTGGAACTCCTCGACAATTAACTTTTGGAGATACTAATGTAAATGGAACGCCTGAATGGTCAAAGAATGGAAATTCAATTTTGTTTACTTCTAATCGCCATGAGGATCGAGAAATGGAGCCTCGAAATTCAGAAGTTTATCAAATAAATATTCAGAGTTTAAAAGTAACTGCTTTGACCAAAAGACATGGTCCAGATGCAAATCCTAAAATTTCTCCTGACGGAAAATCTATCGCTTATCTTGGATATGATGATAATTATGATGGCTACCAAGTGGTTCATTTATATGTCATGAATCACGATGGCCAATCGCCTAGATGTGTGTCTTGCAATTTTGATCGAGATGTTGAAAACATCAATTGGAGCAAAGATGGAAAAGGAATTTACTTTCAATATCATGATGAAGGAAATACTAAAATTGCCATTTCTGATTTGAATGGAAAGATTACTGATCTTGCTAAAAATGTTGGTGGCCTATCCATCGGACGACCTTATAGTGGTGGACAATATTCCGTTTCTAAAAATGGAAAATTTGCCTTTACGCACTCCACCCCGCTAATCCCACCTCTTAAAAAATAAAAAACGCACGCTTGCGACACCTTTCCAAGGTGGTGCACAGCATTCAAAAAGGCTCTGCCTTCCTAAACAAAAAGAGAAATCCTAATTTCATTCAGAAAAAGAAATCAAAGAAAAGTTTCAACTATAAACTTAGCGGAGCCAAACCGAATGCTGTACACCACCTTGAAAAGGTGTCGCAAGCGTAGCACAACCTCAAAGAAGATCGCGTTAGCAATTTATTCTTTAATATAAAATACCTTTCTTCTATTTTCTCTCAAATTTGATATTAGAATCAAATAGATTTGACCTCGCTGTTTCATATAACTTATCCATCTTCTACAATCTGCTAGTTAAAAGTTATGCTTTTACACGAACCCAAAATAGCAGACTTCGCCCAAACAACTCAAAATAACAATTCATTTACATATTATAAAAAGCCGCTAAGATTTAACTTAACAGCTTTTTATAGTCTTCAATAATGACCAACACAGATTGTATTTTTAATTTTCGTTACTATATTATTTCTTATTTTCCTTTCGTAAATAAATCGTGTATTTAGCAACAGCTTCAATTTCCTCTGGAGTCAAGATATCTTTAAAAGAACTCATCATACCTTTGCCTTCTATGGTAGTTTTGATTCTACTTTTTAAACCTGAAATAGATTTGGTAAGATCCGTCGCACCATTGATTGCTAATTTACCATCCATTCCATGACAAGCTGCACAATATTGATTATATTTTTTCTTAGCTGAAACCAATCCTTCTTTTGAAGAAAAAGTCTTAGTTCCTCCACAAGCAAATATTACCATAACAATAAATACACAAATAATTGAAATTCTCATATTGAGGTGTTTTTATTTTTATTAAAATAGGTTTGGAAATAATTTAAATACTGAAATCTAAATTACAAAACAAGTAATTATTTGTCAACACTATAGCAAATCAACACTAGTATGTTTCCTTTTATTTATCACCCTGCTTTATCTTCAACAACGGGTGGATGAGTTTTAAAAAATATTGAAAGGTTGGAGGTTGTGATGATTTTGAGTATATACTCAGCACGACCTCGGAAAGAGTTGCACTAACAGAAAATCATACCGTTTGCACCGAGAAATCATCCCTACTTGAACCAACAGCATTAGCAGAACTAATAGAATTAAGAAATGAATATAAAGATATATCCTCCCGACCAATACCTAATTTTTTCTTCAACCTATTTTTAGCCATTTTCACTCCTCCAACTGAAGTTCCTTGAATATTCGCAATTTCTTTATTACTCATGTTCATTTTGATATAAATACAGAGTTTGATATTATTTGGAGTAAGCTGAGGACAATTAATTAATAATTGTGTTTGAAATTTTTCATGTGTTTTAAGGAATTGAAGATCAATGTCATTAATAAATTTTTTATTGAAATTAGAATCTAATAATTTTATAATACTCGTTTTTTCATGGTAAGACATTTTTGTATTTAGATGTAATAATCGTTTGACTTGTTCTACTTGATTTGAATTATTAGATAGAATTAATAATTTATGTTTTAGATCGTTTTCAATCTTTTGCTTTTTTTCTTGAATAATCTGATTTGCGATATTTAAAGAATTGTTTTTTAATTTTAATTCTTCTTTTTGTTGTTTCTGCACAATTACAGCTTGTTTTAATTCTTCTGATTTTTTCTTAGCCAATAAATATAATTTGAATATTTGCCATATCCCAAATGTTAAAACACCCATAAAAAATAGGCTAGCGTAAATTTTAAAGTTTTGAAATTTTGAGATTTCTTTTTGATACTCCGTTTCTTTTTGGGCAAATTGAATATCTTTCTTTGCCCATAAATCCATTTGAGCTAAATAGGCATCATTCTTTTCTTTCTGGTTATCGGATAAAGTTTCCTTTTTTTCATACCACTTGATGATATCCTGCGGGTTATTTAATGATTTATCTAAGACTATTAAGTGATCCAAATTTTCGTGAATATTTCTCCTTATTACAGCTATAGGATTCTTTTCATAAATAGAATTCAATATATCTAATCGTTTTACTAGAAAAGTTTTTTCATCGGTGGTGTTACCTAGTTTTTGAGCAAGGAGTGTTTTATACTTATATAAATCTTCTAATTCCGATAAAAATAATTCCTCCTCGGGATACCATTGATGAGCTTGTTGGATTATTTGTTGAGCTTTTTCATATTTCCCCAAATTAATTAAGTTACCTAAGGTTCTCAGATGAAATTCTCTATAAGTTCTGTCCTTAATTTTTTGCTCTTTAAAAGCCTTCTCTATTTGAGCAAAAATAATCATTACAGAATCCACATCATTAGATTGAGTATACAACCCTTGAAGATATGGATATGGCATTGACCACAAAAAATTATAAGGTTTAAGTTTTTTTTCAAATTCCTCAATCACCGTAATCATAGCTTTTTTTGCCTTTTCTTTTTCATCATGCAAGTCATACATTACACCTATATTGTATAATGTCACCATTGCTTTTTCAAAAAATCCATATTTATTTAAGATTTCATAAGCGCGTCGATACGATTCTATTTGCTTTTTCATTTCACCAATAGAACCAGAACATCCCGCTATACGAGCATAAGAATTAGCTAGTTCTATATTATAAATTTCAACCTTATCTTCAATAAATTTACTGGCTTGGATATAAGCTTCCATTGATTTATTATAATTAGAAAGGTTATACTGAAAGCTTCCCAATACATAAAACATCTTCCATTTAACCAATGGTGGATATTTTGAAAACGATTCATTATCAATTAATTTTTGAATGGCAGTCACTTTATTGGCATCTGTTTGGAGAGAGTCCCATTTTAATTTTTCTGCCTTAAAGTAAAGGGCTTCTGAAGGGGTAAAATCTGCGAATTGCATTAAAGAATCATAATATATTTTTCGATTACTTTCATGTCTAGGTGCTTCCTTTATGGAGATTCTAAGTCTTTTTACATCAATTGGAGAAGATTTTTCATGGCTAGAGTTACACGCTAGCAAACTAAAAAATAAGCTAATGAATAAAATTGATTGTAATTTCATTTTAAGGTGTCATGGTTTATTTGTGCGAGAAATCGAGTACTCGTAAGATAAATATCTTTTACAACGATCTTTAAATAAAATTCTATTTAATTTTATTTTCAATAAATTCATTGGTTTACAAAAGGTAACGAAGCCATATAGCTTACTGATAATCAGCAAGTTATGATTACCTTTTATTCGTCCATCTCTAAGGCAAAAATAAAGCCCCTACATACTTCCAACACTCTTTTTAAGATGATATACCACATTAAGAAATCTCTACCTTCATCCTATATTACATTCAAATAAATTTAATCCTTTTCAAAAACTGGATTTATTTTCCCTATATTCGAAAAAAACAAAACCATTATGAAAAAACTGATATTTTTTATCCTTCTAGGATTGTTGATCAATTTAAATTTTTCGACAGCACAGTCCAAAAAAGAAACTCCAGCAAATTCATTATTTGAACCGATTGACGTTTTCCAATTGGAATATATTTCTGATCCTCAAATTTCAGCAGATGGTTCACGTGTGTTCTTTGTTAGGAATTTTAAAGACATCATGACAGATGGGAATCGTTCCAATATTTGGATGTCAAATTTTGATGGAAGTGAGATATATCCTATTACCACAGGTGCACAAAATGATTACTCTCCTCGCCTTTCTCCAACAAAAAATAAACTGTTATACATTTCCACAAAAGGAGGAAAACCACAAATGTATTTGAGATGGTTAGACAATGGAGCAGAATCCAAATTAACTAACTTAACGCATTCGCCCTCTAATTTATCTTGGTCGCCTGATGGAAGGTGGATTGCTTTTTTGATGAGCGTTCCATATGAATCTAAACCTTTGGTAAAATTGCCTTCCAAACCCAAAGGGGCAAAATGGGAAACACCACCTAAGTATATTGATAAAATGAAATTCAAAGCAGACGGTGCAGGTTTTTTGAAAAATGAAAGAAAACAATTATTCGTTCTTTCAGCCGATGGTGGAACTCCTCGACAATTAACTTTTGGGGATACTAATGTAAATGGAACGCCTGAATGGTCAAAGAATGGAAATTCAATTTTATTTACTTCTAATCGCCATGAGGATCGAGAAATGGAGCCTCGAAATTCAGAAGTTTATCAAATAAATATTCAGAGTTTAAAAGTAACTGCTTTGACCAAAAGACATGGTCCAGATGCAAATCCTAAAATTTCTCCTGACGGAAAATCTATCGCTTATCTTGGATATGATGATAATTATGATGGCTACCAAGTGGTTCATTTATATGTCATGAATCACGATGGCCAATCGCCTAGATGTGTGTCTTGCAATTTTGATCGAGATGTTGAAAACATCAATTGGAGCAAAGATGGAAAAGGAATTTACTTTCAATATCATGATGAAGGAAATACTAAAATTGCCATTTCTGATTTGAATGGAAAGATTACTGATCTTGCTAAAAATGTTGGTGGCCTATCCATCGGACGACCTTATAGTGGAGGACAATATTCCGTTTCTAAAAATGGGAAATTTGCCTTTACGCACTCCACTCCTGATCATCCTGCTGACCTGGCGACAGGTGATGTCAATTCCAAAAAGATCAACCGATTGACTCGTGTAAATGATGATCTTTTTTCTCATAAAAAATTAGGCGCAGTAGAAGAGATCTGGTACGAATCATCTTTTGATAAAAGAAAAATTCAAGGATGGATTTGCAAACCACCCAACTTTGATCCTTCCAAAAAGTATCCATTAATTTTAGAAATCCATGGTGGTCCATTTGCTAATTATGGAGATCGGTTTTCTGCGGAAGTTCAACTTTTTGCAGCAGCAGGTTATGTGGTTTTATATACTAACCCAAGAGGAAGTACGAGTTATGGAAAAGAGTTTGGAAATTTAATTCATCATAATTATCCATCTCAAGATTATGATGATTTGATGTCTGGTGTTGATGCGGTGATAAAAAAAGGATATATCGATGAAAACAATTTGATGGTGACTGGTGGAAGTGGTGGTGGAGTTTTGACCAGTTGGATTGTTGGAAAAACAGATCGCTTCCGAGCTGCTGTTGTAGCAAAGCCAGTAATTAATTGGTACAGCTTTGTTTTGTATGCCGATAATCCAGCTACTTTTTACAAATATTGGTTTCCTGGAAAACCTTGGGATCATATGGAACATTATATGAAACGTTCGCCAATTTCCTTAGTTGGAAATGTAAAAACTCCAACGATGCTTTTGACTGGAGAGCAAGATTATCGAACTCCAATGGGTGAATCGGAACAATATTATGCTGCTCTAAAATTAAATAATGTGGAAACTGCTTTGGTGAGAATTCAAGGATCGGGTCATGGAATTGCTGCAAAGCCTAGTAACTTAATGGCAAAGGTGGTTTATATTTTAGGTTGGTTTGAGCGATATAAAAAATAGGAATGCGCTGGCGATGATTTTACAAGGTAGTGCATAATGTTCTGTCTTTTATTAATTAAAAAAGTGTTCTCTCAGATGTGAGGGAACACTTTTTTAAAATACTAGATATTGCTTTGATAATCTTGTTGCACTTCTAGGCTGGCGGATGAAATCCGTTTCTCTGGTTCGATTGAGTAGCATAATTCCTACCAAGTGGAGGTGGTTTTACTTACTAGTTGTAGTTTGTATTGAGTAGTGGGGGTTAAGTTTTGGGGGTTTTATATTACACAGCAGAATATGGCGCGAACAGATCTAAAAGTGGTTCTCCAGTTTTTACTTTCCAATTTTTTAAAACAATTCAACTTCAATATGTCCATCATCTATTACTGAATTCTATAGCTCAAAAAGTATTGTTGAGTAAAATTAGAAAGGCAAGTGTATTTTTTCTCCATTATTCAGAACGAATAAAAAAATATACAAATACATAATTTTATGATTATCAATTGATTACAATTACTAGATGTCTCATTTTTCCGTTACTTCTGTCCCATTTTCCTAGGATGAAATAGAAGAATGTCCCATTTTCCCATATAAGCTGTCCCAGAATTCTTAAAGTGTTATCTCAACTTTGTCTCAACAGATATTGAAAACCAATTTTTTGGATCTTTTAATTCCTGATTACATCTGCCTAATCTGAGAATAAACTCAGACGGCTTTTAATTAAAATCTACATACAAAATGTTGCGACCAACACTTTATCACTTAGCTCTCCTTAAAATTAAATCAACCCAATTATTTCTTAATCAAATAAAAAACAATCCAATGAAATCTTTTAAATCCTTACCTCATTTATTTTTCGTCAAATATTGCTTCGCATTCTTATTGGCAATGTTATTTGCTGGAACTTTGCAAGCTCAAGATATTATCAATTATAATGGAGCAGACTATTTTGAAGATGGGACAAAAAACGGAAAACCAATTTATAGAAATAATAATATTAATACTGGTTATTTTACCATCGAATGGGATGATATACTTTCAAGATGGGAAAGAAAATATTATCAAACTCATCCTTCCAGTTTTCCTGTTATTACCGACAATAGTTACAATAATGATGATACACCTATTCCTCCTTGTACTTCAGATTCTCCATGGACTTTGATATTTGGTTTTGGAAACATGGATCCAATTGTCGTAACTGGTGATTGTCAAGGGACACCTCTTAATAATATAATTATTCCAGTAGTAAGTCAAGAAGCTAATGTAACTTCAAGCGGTGATTATTCCCATGTCGGCATAAGGAATGGAAAAGACTGGTACGTAAGGAATGGTAATATATCTAGTGGTAATTATGAAATAATTTGGGTAAATAATAGTTGGAGGATTCGACCAATTTGCTCTGGTAGTTTTCTTTGTGACATTGCACAATATTTTCAAAGCACAACAGATACCCCCCAGCCTCCTTGTACTCCTGAAAATGTTTGGACTATAGAAGGAGGATTTTTTGGAGGAGGTGGAGGTATGGGTAACGTAACTGTTTGTGAACTTGCTTGCGAAGACCCAGATGGTGACGAAGTATGTGTCGAAGATGATAATTGCCCAGATGTTGCCAATGCTAATCAAATAGACACCGATCAAGATGGTTTAGGTGATGCTTGTGATGTTTGTCCGTTTGATGCCGATAATGATATTGATGGCGATGGTATTTGTGGTGATGTAGATGCTTGTCCAAATGATGCAGATAATGATATTGATGGTGACGGCATTTGTGGTGATGTAGATAATTGTCCTGTTACTGCCAATGCTGACCAATTTGACTTGGATGCGGATGGTATTGGAGATGTTTGTGATACCGAATTGGATATTTGTACTGCATTTGATTTGTTAATTACTTATGTAGAATCTCTTGATTTACCCAACAATACGGAAAACTTTTTACTAAATAAACTCAGTCAAGCATTAGATAAATATAACGAAGGAAATATTAATGCGGCTAATGGAAAATTAGGTGCGTTTATCAATAAAGTAAATGCGAAAACACCGAGTCAAATTTCTTTGAGTGAAAATGCTTTTCTGGTTTATGCTGCTCAACTAGTTATGGATGCTATGAATGACGGTACTGGTGCTTGTAATCAAGGCTCACAAAATAATTTGGTGATTAATAATCCAACTAATCACACCAATACATTAGCTGCTGTCAAGTTGAATATTTTCCCGAATCCAGCTAAAGAGGTTTTGAACATTAATTTAAATGGATTAGAAGATGAAGCGACGGTAAGAATTTTTGATGCAATGGGAAGAGTGGTTTATGAGCAAAAGGTAGATCACGATCAAATCACATTAAAAATTGACATTTCAAAAGCAATTTTCCAAAACGGAATATATATTGTAAATGTCATTTCAAATGATACCAAAATGAATCATAGATTGGTCATTTCGAAGTAATTATTATGGCTTAATTTTATTGAATTCCACATAAATTCAATACCCTTGAATCGGATACCTGTTCCCAGGTATCCGATTATTTGTATGGAAATGCTGGCGCCACATTCCAATAACAATACAATTACTTAAAATATTTTCGAATAAAAACAATCGGTAACATCGCAATCAGACAAGGCACATTTGCAATCAAAATATTAAAATACGCACCTCGATTCAGTAAGATATCTAAAATAAATGCGGTTGAGATTACCAAAAGGAATGCAGGATCACGCTAGCTGGAATTGCTGTAAAGCCTAGTAACTTAATGGCAAAGGTGGTTTATATTTTAGGTTGGTTTGAGCGGTATAAAAAGTAGACAGGTATTTGTGTGTTTTTCAAAGTGGTGAATAATATTTAAGAAAGCTGCTTTGCACGCAATGTCATAATCGAGTAGGAGAAAAGAGCAATAAAATTTCTTTTATTGGTCTTTTCGTCCTCTCACACCACCGAGCGTACTCTCGTACTCGGCGGTTTCTCTAAGAGTTTAACAAAGAATAATGATAAGATAAATTGTAAACCTCTTCCATTTCGAACCACTCATTATTCATCCCTTCATGACTGGCTGGAGTTAGCGACTTACGCCACCATCCTTTTCGACTTGTTGCCGTTGTCCATGCCCGTATTTTGGGGATGCCTAATTTGTGTAGGAAACGCATCATTCCCAGCGCCCGTTTGCATTGTTTCAGCCGATAGCAACGTAGTCGTCGCCTAATCCAACCGTCTATTTGCTTGAGGCGGGTTTTCATCTGCGCTTTGTAGAAGTAATTGAGCCACCCTCGGAGTGACGTGCGTAACTCTAATTTTACTTGTCCAAAATTTCGTCCTCGATTGCGTTGCGTCTGTTCCCGTATTTTATCCTTCAATCGTTTTTCGCTTGATTTGCTCAAAATGGGGACGCCATTATTTAGAAATCCGTGTCCTAAGTAATTTAACTCCGCTGGACGACGGATTTCACTTTTACTGCGATTCACTTTCAGTTTCAAGGTCGTTTCGATGAACTTAATTACCTTCCCTTCTACCCGCTCCGCTGACTTTTGACTGCTTAATGTGATGACTATATCATCCGCATAACGGACATAGTGATGCCCTCGCTTGGACAACTCTTTGTCTAACTCGTCTAAGACGATGTTGGACAGAAGTGGAGATAGAGGACTGCCTTGCGGTGTACCTTTCGTTTGTTGTTCTAACAAACCTCCAACTAATACTCCTGATTCTAGGTAACCGTGTATCAGCCGTAAGAGTTTACTGTCTCCTATCCGTTGGCGGAGCCGATGCATCAGGCGGTCGTGGTTTACTTCATCAAAGAATTTTGACAGGTCTATATCTACGATATACTTTTTGCCTGATGCTATGTAATGACCCAGTTGGTCTATTGCATCGTGAGCACTTCGACCTAATCGAAAACCATAGCTTGTTGGACTAAAGGTCGGTTCGTATATCTTGCTTAGCACTTGCTGGATGGCTTGTTGTACCAAACGGTCTTTGACCGTAGGAATTCCTAATTGGCGTTCCCCCCCTTTCGGTTTGGGTATCATTACTCTCCGTACTGGTTGAATCTTATAACTTCCATCCAATAGCTCGGTTTGTAAGGTTTGCCAATTTGAACCAAACCAACTTCTTAATTCTTTGACCGTCATCTTATCTATTCCTGCGCTGCCTTTATTGGCGATTACTCGCTTACAGGCACGCGACAAATTTGATAAAGAGATGACTTCTTCCATCAAGTTTGCTGCCAAGGGGATTACCTCTTTTTCACCCGTTGAATACTCGCCCACCTGTCCTTGTTCAGCATAGCTTACCGCTAAACCGTCTATAACGGGTACTACTTCCGTCCATTCTGCTTTATCAAAAAGCAACATCTGAACGCCGTAACGTTTGTCGGGCTTCTTCATATTCATCCGCTGTTAAAGTTTCATTCCTTGTCTTAAAAATTCAGTCCTTCCTCTGAAAAAAAAAACATCCAGAGTACTATGACCTCGGCTGACTTCTTTCCTACTCTCGTAGAAAAGACCTCCCACAGTAAGTTATCATTCTTCCCATCGATGTTGCCAGATTTACACATTTAGGTTACGGAAGAAATTTTGGACTTCTCTGTTCATTGCCAGATTATCCCCTAAATATGCCTTCTATCTGATTTCTGTTCGTCAACACCTGACTTTTGCTGTAAGGCTTCCTTCAGATTCTCCCTCACGAGAGACACCCTTGCCTTTGGCTTGCGATTCCCTTTCTTCTAGGCTCGCTAGGGACTTTAACCCCTTAGAATAATAGCATGTATGGCACACAAAAAGGTGAATCATATAATATATGATTCACCCTTTTTTCAAGTCATATCTTTTTCAAATATCTAGATTCCTGTTTCTAACAGAAGCATCCAATGAGTTAGTTTGATAAAGACTGATCTCAATTTAAGCATGTGGTTTTGCTGCTTCAAAATATTCTTCAGCAACTACTTTTCCATCCTCATTCCAAACTCTTCTGATAATCTCATGCCATAACACTTTGCTACCATCCTTCATATCAAAATCAAAAGTAAATTCCGAAGCAGATACATTATTACCAACGATTGTATGGTGGTGTTTTATTCCATTTACATTAGCAATAGAACCAACAAATCCTTCCATTTTTTCAACCATCTGTGATTTACCAGATGTGGTAACATTCCCATAGTCAGAAGTTGCAGCATTATCAGCAAAATAAGTTTTAACAGCATCTACAATTGCACCTTTTGAAACCATTGCATCCATTTCTTGAACTTGATTTTTAAGATTCATTTTGATTATTTTTTTAAATGATTAATAATTAATTACGATGCAAAGATATATCAAGTATAAAGGTGGTTTAGTACAAAAAACGCCCTATTTGTTGTACTTTTTGTTATTGTGAATTGCCTTTAAGTTTCAATTCCATGGTTCAATTAAAAGCCGTTAGACTCTAATATAGAAGTTACTGATTATCATATATTTACAAAATATGTTTCGCACGATCTCGGAGAGGATTGCGTTAGCAGGTAGCAATTAATTCATTTTGTAATTCCTCACCTATTCTTCGTAAATTTGTTTTTACAACAATACAATTACATGAATAGCAACGTGAAAAATATTCGTTATTCCATATTAGAATTAGCACTTATTTCACAAGGAAATACTACCGCTGAAACTTTACAGAACAGCCTTAAGTTGGCTCAAAATGCTGAAGCATTTGGGTACACCAGATATTGGTTGGCGGAGCATCATAACTCCATAAGTATTGCAAGTTCTGCAACCTCCGTTTTGATAGGATATATCGCTGGAGGAACAAACAAAATCAGAGTAGGTTCTGGTGGAATTATGTTACCCAATCACTCCCCTCTTATTGTTGCTGAACAATTTGGGACATTAGGTTCTTTATATCCTAATCGAATTGATCTTGGATTGGGAAGAGCACCAGGGACAGATCAAGCAACTGCTTTTGCCATTCGTTCCGACAGAATGAATGCAGTCTATAAATTTCCAGAAGAGATTCAAAAAATCCAACAATACTTTTCCAAAAATAATAGTGAAGCAAAAGTTCGAGCCAATGTTGCGGAAGGAGTAGATGTTCCGATTTATATTTTAGGGTCGAGTACGGATAGTGCCCATTTGGCTGCAAAGAAAGGTTTGCCCTATGCCTTTGCCAGTCATTTCGCTACGACTCATTTATTTGAAGCGCTTAATATTTATCATAATGAATTCCAACCTTCTCCTTATTTGCAAGAACCATATGCAATGGCTGCTGCCAATGTGATCGTAGCAGATAATAATGAAGATGCTGAACGATTTTTTACTTCTCTGATTCGAGGTATCGTTGGGATTATAACGGGTCAAAGGAATTTCCTCCAAGCACCTACGGAAATGACACCTGACTTAATTGAAGTAAGAAAGCATCCTGCTGTTCAGCAAATGTTGAAGTATTCTTTTGTAGGAAATAAAGATACGGTGAAGAAAAAAACAGCCGACTTTTTAGCTCAAACTCAAATCAATGAATTGATTGCCGTTACCAATATTTATGATGCTCAAGATCGAGTGAAGTCTTATCAATTGTTTTCTGAAATTATGAAGGAAATTAATGGGTAAGGAACGGTTCAATAATAAATCCAGATTCTTGGCTGCTTCTTATGTACCGTTCCTAAGAAAACGAAATTTATTTTTTATATTTGAAATACCTAAGAAATATAACCACCTGAAATATAATTTGATTTTCAGGTCAAAAAAAATTATAAAATGAAATACGAAGACGAAGACATTTACAAAAGAGCTAACAATAAAGTAAAAGCAAAAAAAGGATTCTTTTATCACCTCGCAGCTTATGTAGGAATTTTAGGGATGCTTTATGCGATTATGCATTTTGAAAATAATGGAGAAATACTTCCTGTGATAATCGTAGGTTTAACTTGGGGGATTGGTTTGGCAGCTCATTATTTAAGTACATTTGGCACAGAGAATTTGGAAATCCTTGGCGTTAATTCTAATTGGGAAGAAGAAGAATTAGAAAAAGAATTAGAAAAATTGACACGGAAAAGAAAGTTGAAAGACCAGATCAGAAATGAGCAAAACCTGCTAGATCAACATGAAACCTTAGAGTTAAAAGAGATTGAAAAAAGACCTTTGGATGAGGATGAATTTATCTAATCTTACATAGGGATGATTCTTTATTAAAGTCATCAATTTGGCTAAACACTTCATTCTGCAGTTATAAAACACATTCAACTTTATTAAAAAGGAGCAGGTCAAAAAACGAATTTCATTTATTATGATATCCCGTTTTTATACCATTTTTTCTCCCGTTTATCTATAAAATACTCTACTCTCATTTTCTTTTATTTCCTTAGTGAAAATTTTAATCATGACAAATGTAGAGCAGATTTATAAACCAACAGATAATAATTTAGCAAAACATATCGAATACTATTGGCAAATCAATAATGTCAAAAGTTTATTTAACAAGACAACTTCCATGTATTGCTACCCTGGAATCACTCCCGAACTTATCATCCCCATAAAAGGTTTTTTCCAATATCAATATGACGGTCAAACTCACAAAGTAAATCATCCCATAATTTCTACCGTGGTTCCTAAAAATGGACTTTTAGAATTTAAGGCATTAGAATCCTTTATTGTTGTAAGATTTAAAAGTAGTGCTTTGGCTTCCTTGCTTCCCTTCGTTTCATATTCAAGTCAGGATCTAATTACACAACCATTGATTAATGCAAGAGAGGTTTTTGGAAATGATATTTATAAGCTTGAACAGCAATTAAAAACAACTCCTAACAATAAACATACGGACTTGTTAAATGATTGGTTTTCTAAAATATTTAACTCAGATAGAGAAGGATTTCTAGTGGATGTTTTAAATCAATATCAAATTTATACGGTTAAAGATTTGATGGCTTTGACCAATTATTCCTACAGTACTTTGGAACGGTTATTTAAAAAAGAAACTGGACTTACTCCTAAAAAATATTTTATCTTCAAAAGATTTAAATCCACTTTGGAAGAAATCATTAAATCAGAACACACAAATTGGTTTGATTTTATTTCAAAATATGGTTACTACGACCAAAGTCATTTTATCAAAGAAGTCAAAAAGTTTACTCAATATACTCCTGTACAAGTTTTGAATCTGCATAGTTTTCCAAGCTACCGCCCTAGTGCCCTCTAAAAATTTCCCTTACAAATTCTGACGAATTTTTACAATACAACTCCTCCCCTTCTACTTACCTTTGCATTAAATAACATTTAATATTTATGCAAAAAATAAAATCTTTAGTCTTCGCTGGATGCTTTTCTATTTTATTTTTAGGATGTCAATTCAATAAAACAATCGAAACCAATGAATCTGCAGCGCAAAAATTTCAATCACTTATAGATGAAATGGTCAGCTCCAAAATTCATTTGATACATGGTGCGAGTCTATCTGTTTATGCACCTGATTTAGGAGTCAAGTGGTCTGGAGTATCAGGAATTTCTGATGTAAAAGAAAAAACAATATTAACTACCGATCAACCTTTCCGGATTGCAAGTCTAACCAAAACTTTTGTAGCGGCAGCCATTCTCATTTTACATGAAAGAGGAAATTTATCCATCGACGATGCAATTAGCAAATATATTTCACAAACTCATTTGGATATTTTAAAACAAGGAGGATACAATCCTGATGATATTTCTATCAAACATTGCTTGAATCATACGAGTGGACTTTTTGACTACGCCGTAGGAAGTAATACTTATATCAGTATCGCTTTTAAAGATCCTAAAAAAAGATGGACACGAACCGAACAATTAGAAGGCGCAATGAATTGGGGGAAACCTGTGGGACAACCTGGTGAAGTATATCATTACTCCGATACGGGTTATATTTTATTAGGAGAAATTTTGGAAAAATTCTCTCAAAAAAACCTTGGTGGATCATTAAGAACACTTTTACAATATGATAAAAATCAATTCGACAATACGTGGTTGGAGTCGCTTGACGACACCATTCCCTCCCAAGTAACACAGGTGCGTAGATATCATAAAAATAGAGATTATTCAGATTGGGACAACTCCATTGATTTGTACGGAGGTGGTGGTTTGGTTTCTACCACGCAGGATGTAGCCAGTTTTTATTATAAAATATTTAATAACGAAATTTTTTCTCAACCGAAGACCTCAGAATTGATGCTTTCAAAATCAGGGTTATCACCAACAGAAGATTCAGATTATAGATTGGGATTACAAGCCGTTACCATATTTGGAAAAGAGGCTTATATGCATGGCGGTTTTTGGCAAACTTATGCGATTTATGTTCCTGAATACAATGCAGCTATTGCTGTAAATTTCACTAAAAATGGTAGTTCAAAATACGTCATCAAAAAAGTCATTTCAATTCTCAGTCGGATTTCAAATGATGAGGAATGAGGTTTTAATAAATTTAAAAAAATATAAATCGTGATTGAATCTTCAAATTTAGTTTCCATAAAAGATTTAAATTTTGGATATAAAAAAGATACCCCCTTACTCCAAAACATTAACCTTGACGTTCCTACTGCTTCTATCTTTGGTTTTATTGGACATAATGGGGCAGGTAAAACAACGACCATGCGTATCTTATTAGGATTGCTTCAGCCGCAATCAGGTAGTGTTTCTATTTTTGGAAAATCATTGTTACAAAACCGAAAAGATATTTTTAGCAGAGTGGGTTCATTGATTGAATCGCCTTCTATTTACCAACACTTAAGTGGTTATGATAACTTAAAAGTAGCGTGTCAATATCTCAATATTCCATTTGCTAAAATTGATAAAGTTTTGGAAATGGTGCATCTCAGTAAAGATTCAAAAAAGATTGCTAAAAAATATTCTACAGGAATGAAGCAACGGTTAGGTTTAGCCATGGCATTGCTTCGTGATCCTGAACTATTAGTTTTAGATGAACCTACGAATGGGCTTGATCCTGTCGGTATGATGGAGTTTCGAGAATTAATGATTGAATTAAACCAAGCAGGGAAAACTATTTTTCTATCTAGTCACTTACTTTCAGAAGTAGAAAAAATGGCAACACATATTGGAATCATTCAAGAAGGGCGTTTCCTTTTCCAAGGAACGATAGGCGAGTTAAATAAATTAAGAAATACTAATCTAGAAGTCGTTCTAAAAGTCTCAGATGCCAATATTGTAAATACAATGTTACACAATGATTTAAAAACCAAAATCATTGATAATGAAACACTTTCACTTATGGTTGCCGATAGAGAACATCTTGCTACCATCGTCAATAAAATTGTTCATCAAAATATAAAAATTTACGAAGTCATTCCTATGAAAAAAGGATTGGAAGAGATTTTTTTAAATACAATTAATTAAGACTTATGAGAAATTCAATCATAGCAGAATGGTATAAAATAAAAAACACTCCAGCTATTTGGTTAGTTTGGATGGCTGGATTATTGACGACTATTATTGTTTCCGTAATTTATACTGTCGATGTGATGGGAACCATAGAAATGGATAACAATCCTTGGGATTCTTTTATCAATAGAAGTTTTTCGGCTAATGCCATTTTTATCATTTTGCCTTTTATTATTTTGTTGACAACCTATATTTGTCATTTAGAAATACCATCCAATGGCTGGAAATTTCTATATACTTTACCACTTCAAAGGGGAGAAATTTATCTTTCTAAAATAATTGTAATTATACTGTTATTATTTTTCGCTTTAGTGATTTATTTTTTTGCAATAATTGCAGCAGGGTACATCGTAGACTTCATTAATCCAGAGTTTGAGTTTCGGTATTACCAACCTGATTTCCTACCATTTTTGGAAAATCTTTTTAAATTATTTCTATCCTTATTAGGTGTGATTGGATTTCAATATTGGGTAAGTATGCAATCCAGAAGTTTTATTTTACCTATTGGAATTGGGTTGTGTGGTTTTTTTATTGGCTTTGTGCTTTTTGTAGGAAGTCATAATTATGGCCAATATTTTCCTTTTGCATTTCCCATGCTAATTAAAAAATTTAAAATGGTGAGAGATAGTGGCGCGAATGTTTCTAATTGGTATCAAGTGAGTGGAATGATTAGCGTTTTGGTTTTAGTTGGTTTTGCAACGTTAGGAGTTTTTCAAAATAATAGGAAGAATGTTAAATGATTAAAGAGACCGTTCAATAAAGTATATCAATAGTATTTTTCCTTAGCCATCGGATTACACCCAACGGCCAAGGAATACACCCAATAAAAAATGTTTCCAGTTCATCGTTTAAGAACTGAAAACATTTTTTTTCATCGAAGGACTAAAAACGATATTTAATCCCTAAATTTCATAAATCGCTGCATAGCTTGTTGCCGCGATGCATCAGGTACATACATCATATAAACTCCATCAGGCAATTCATTAATATTTATTTCAACTGTATTGCTTCCTCTGTGAACACCAATCCTTTCCGTTTTCACTAACACTCCTCTTGCATCCATAATTTGTATTTCAACTTCTTTTTCTTCTGGTGAAAAAATAGAAGCAAAAATATATTTATCTGCAGGGTTAGGCATCAGTTTCTCAAAGGTCAATACTTCTTTTTCATTTGCTGGAATTATAATCAACATATTATTCACACTTGGTGCATTTAACTGCACTACACATGGAATTTCAACAATATACTTACGTTGATTCCAAACACTACTCCAACTCCATCCGCCATTCCAACCATGCATCACAGCGTAATCAAAATTTGAAGTATTTTCATTACAAAAACTACAAATATCAAAATTGGTAAATCCTACTGAACTGCCATCTACCCATTCAAGCGTACCTTCAGTAGTTTCATCATTAATACCAATATAAACCAGTTCATTAATTTGATTAAAAATAAAATCATTCTCTCCCTGCGAATCAATAACTGCTAGATTTCCACCATTGCTAATGGCTGTATTTTGAGCATCAGTAGGTCGAGCGATATCATTGGAAAGGAAATATGCCGAACCGTTAAATTCTCCTAATGAAGTAAATCCTGAAAGCGAAGTTGGACATCCACCACCACCTGAACCAATAGTAAATGGAACTATAAGCGTATTATTATTTTCATCCAACTCAGTAATAAAATTAGCTTGATCCACAACAATAGTTAAATAATAATCACCATTAGTAACAAAAGGAACGGTGATTCCAGCAGGTACATCAAAAGTACCTACGGGTGTGTCTCCTGTTGGTACTGTCCCAGCAAAAAAGCCTGGACTGACAGGGTTATAGGTAGGGCTTTCAGAAAGGAAAATATTAATTATATAGCTTCCACTAGCTGTAACTGTCCCGATATTATTTAAGTCAAAATTAAAGAAAATGACTTCACCATTATTTCCAGATGCAGGTAGGTTTGTAATATTTGAAACAGTCAAATCTGATAAATTAGTGGAAGCAGGAGTAACCTGAATATTGAAACTGACAATTTCATTGTTAGTTTCTAACAATTCATCTACATCATTATTAGAATCTATTTTCAAAACAATTTTATAAGCTCCTTCAGATACATTTGGGATCACAACATCTTCCGTTGCACTTGTAATTCCAAAAGGTGTATTATTGTAAGAAAAATTACCAAGTGCGATATCATCTGCTGCTGTACCTTGGTTGGGTCGAATAAATACACTTATCGTATAAGGTGAATTTACAGCCGTCAATGAATTGTTATTTAAGTCAAAATTTACCGTAGCCGTTTCCCCTACCTCATAAGTAAAAAGATCAGTTTTTAAATTGCTAGGCTCTAAATCTGGTTTTTCATTATTAGCGCAAGCAGGATCGAATAATCCATCTGAATTTACTTTTATAATTTTTCCTACACCTCCATAGCCTGTATAGAAAAGAAATCCACCATCGGCACTTGCTCCAATTGCTCTTAATCCTGTAAACCCAATTGGCATATCCCGTCGCCAAACTTCATTACCCATACCATCTAATCTTACGATTTGAACTACTTCTTTGGGGGCTGCAAACCCAGAGGTTTTAATTGCGGTAACCAATCCATCATCTTGAGTCACGACTCCTTCAACAAAACTTCCCCCAGGGCGAGTAAACAAACCTAGATCATTTTCCCAAATTAAATCTCCGTTACTCGTATCATATTTACGAATCCTTACAGAATTAAATTGAACATTAAGACCAATATACAAGGCTGAGGCATCAGATGTTTCTTCAAGTATAGATATCCGATTAGACACTAAATCACCAATAATATTTTTTGTCCATTGTAAATCCCCTGAAGCATCAGTTCGATATAAAACTCCTGTTGCAGCATCATTTCTTAAAAGAAAATAAACCCCTCCATCTTGATTAGTGGTTACATCTAAAAATATAGGGAATTCATTCCCTCCTCCATGATTAATTTGAGAAATAAAATTACCATTCAAATCTGTTCTTATTGCAAATGTTCGCCAGTTCCCTCCATCATCAAAACGAAAAGCTCCAACGATCCAAATTCCATTAGCATCATCAACAACTCTTACTGTTGTAATCTCATTAAGAATAGGATCGTTAGTTGTGACTGGAATATTTTGAGTCCATTGTACTGTTCCATCCAAACTACCTGTCAAATCAATTGTCAAACCATTGATAGACGCTTCATAAACAAAACCATTTGGATTCGGCGAACCTACAGTCGCTTCAAGTATTCCTTCTTGTGAAAAAGTCTTAGTTTCATAAGTTACATTTGGTCCATTGATACCATTGTATTTTAAATCAAATAGATATTTATCATTAACCTCTCTAAAATCAATCGTTCCCAAAGTATAAACATTTGGAATATCATATGAAGTGATAAATCCACAATCATTATTTCCACTTCCATTGCAAGGAACTTCCATGATGTATTTTCTTGAATTCCAAAAGTTGGAAAAACTCCATCCGCCATCCCAAGGTTGAATAACTGCATAGTCTTGGTCTTCTGAATTTTCATTACAAAAACCACATGGGTTTATATTGTTATAAGAAACTGTCTCGCCATTAAACCATTCAAAAGTTCCCTCTGTATTTTCGTCAGTCAAACCAATATAAGTTAAACCATCAGCACCTTGTTGAATAAAATCATTTTCCTCTTGCGAGTTAATCGTTACTAAATACCCTCCATGAGATGCCGCTTCTGCTTGTGCATCCACAGGCCGGGCTATCGCATTTGAAATATAATATTTACTATCTCCAAATTCCCCAATAGTAGTAAAACCAGAAATATCACCTGGACATCCACCACCAGTACTTCCGTCTGTAACAATAACATTAAAACTACAAGTTCGGTAAGTTTGACAAAAAGTATTTGAGCCATTGGCAAAAGCAACATATTCTACTGTGGTAGTACCTACTGGAAAAAGAGAACCACTTGCTGTATTCTGTCCACTAGTCAACATTGGGGTTCCAATCGTACAAGTTCCTTCTATACCTACTGGGTCATTATAATTTACAATCGCACCATCAGGAGAAGTTGCTTCTATTATGATATCTGCAGGGCAATCCAGACTTCCATAAGTTCCATCAATAAATATTTCAAAATAACAAATCTCAGAATTACCACAAGCATCCGTAATTTCATAAACTACAATATTAGCAAACCAAGCTGTAAAAAAACTTCCCGAAGGCATTCCGCTAATTTGTTCAATGGCTACTCCTCCAGGGCAATCAGTTGTGGCAGTTGGTGGAGTCCAATCTACTATATTTCCAGATGGGTCACTTGTTCCAACTACAGTCAATTGTGCAGGGTCAATATTCAAATCACAATCCACCTGTATACCTCCAGCAGTACCACACGGAATCTCAATAATATATTTTCTTTGGTTCCAAAAATTGGAAAAACTCCATCCGCCATCCCAAGGTTGGATGACAGCGAAGTCTTGATCTTCTGAATTTTCATTACAAAATCCACATGGGTTTATATTGTTATAAGAAAAGGTTTCTCCATTCACCCATTCTAAAGTTCCTTCTGTATCAAAATCATTTAAGCCGATATAGGTCAACCCATCTGCACCTTGTTGTACAAAATCGTTTTCTGCTTGTGAAGTAATTACTGCTAAATATCCTCCGTGGGTTTCAGCAACGGCTTGCGCATCTGTTGGTCGTGCCGCATCATTGGAAATAAAATATTTACTCCCATCGAGTTCGCCAAGTGCTGTGAATCCAGTTATAGAAGTTGGACATTGGGCGTTGGCAGTCATTGAGAAAAAAAATAAAAATAGGAATGCAAAAATTAATTGGTTTAAAATATTCTTCATGAGTGTTGCTTTATTTTTGTTTTAAATATACTTCAAAAGTAGGTGAATTATTAAAAGGAAGAAAAAACAGATATTCATATTTCCCAATAAAATATTCACTCCAAAAAGCTTAAAACCTATAAAACATAGTCCTTTACATCCTTTTTTTCCAAAAAAAAACAAGACTCTGTTTTATTTTAGGGCAAACGCATCAAAATTATTTTATTGAAATTATACTGAATTATCACTTTGTAATAATAGATTGAACGCAGAGACGGAGAGACGCAGAGATTTTTTCGTAGAAAAAATTAAAAAAACTCTGCGTCTCCCCGTCTCTGCGTTCAATAATTGAGCGTTGGGGGAATTTCTTATTTTGATGCGTTTGCCCTAGTTTTATTTTAATTTTAGATGAATTTGTTCAGCATCTTCATTTTCACTTAAAAATTTACGAATAGGAAAAATTGTTAAAAAATGCAAAAGGAACCGATCTTGGTTTCTCGCCAGTAGAATTTTTACTTGTAGGAATCTCCATGTGCAAAGTGGCTACGATTAGAAATGTGGCTCGACGTAAAGGTTGGGAAATGTGGATGTTAATTGGCACAGGTAGCGACGAGAGGAAAAGGTGGTGCAATGACGACTAGAGTTAAATCTGCTATTTTTATAGAAGGTGATATTACGGAAGAACAAAGAGCTAAATTAATCAAAGAAGCAGATAATTGCTATGTGACCAGAATGGTACGTGGCGATTGGGAATTTCCAGAGTCTACTGTTTTGGATAGTGTTCCTGAAGCAGTTGAAACGGTTTAATTTTCTGAAAAAATATGTTTAATGAAACCTCTGCAAATTTTGTTTGTAGGGGTTTTGTTTTTGAACTTCTCTCTCCTCGGTCGTGAAGAGGCTTTGCCCAATTTTTAGCAACTCCCACTTTAGTGAGCGCTTTGCCAACTCCGAGGGAGGGATTGGCTAAGACTCCAAAAGAAAATAACAATCCGCTTACATTTTTTAATGCAAGCGGATTTGTTATTTTTTTATAATACAAAATAGACTGTCATAAATGTATGATTAATTGTGTCCAAGCACTTATATATTAAATCCCACAAGCAGTACTTACAAAATTTACCCCATTTTTGCTAATTATATTATCACAGCCACTTCCAGCACTAAAATCATACACATCACTCGAAGCATTCAATCCAGCTACAGTACAGTCCACACTTGGATCTTGAACCCGTAGCACACCTTCTTGTGGACATCCACAAGAATCAGAAGTAGTCCTGAAATTTCTAATTTGAACGGGCGTGGAAGTATCCATACAAACAGATCGAGGAGTACCTAAAACCCCAGTTTTACAGATAATAGTTGTAGGTGCTATACTAATACTATATCTGCCATTATCAAGCAAAATTGATGGATCAGTAAAACTAAAATCACCTTCTTCTAATGAAATCTTTCCCGTCATATTTGCAGGATATATCGTAATAATATCGTCACTAGTAACTCCAGAAGTTCCATTCTCATTGGTTACTGTAACATCACCTGTAAGTGTAAAATCATATCCATCAAGTATGCAACCAATCCCAGGAATCCCCCCATTACAATCCAAAGATATATCACTTGAGGTAGATATAATATAGGTTCCTCCTGAAGTAATCACTTTAAAATCAGAAGCACCAATAGTTGCTATTTGTGAATTAGAAGCCGCTATGTTTCCCATAAAATTATTAAAATTAAGAATACCCTCATATTGAGTATTTAGATTAGTAAAGCCTCGATCACATGGCATTCCAGCACTACCAAAGTTAAAGGTATAATCACCTGCTCCGGTCATACCATCTGGCATAACATCAGGACACTCATCTCGAGTCTGTACGAAATTACTGACAAAAGAATCTCGGGCTATCATTTCTCTACTTACTTCTTGGAATACATCAGATAAGAACGATACGAGGAAAGTCGTATTCTCAACAGCAATCAATCCATAATCGGTTTCTATTTCAGGTTCAGCAATTGAGTAGGCATTGTAATTATCGGCTTGTTTACATCCCGTAAAAGGAAGAATCATCAATGCAAAAAATGCAACAAGTAATCTTGTTTGTTTCATGGTGGAATTTGTTTAGTATTCGCTTTATGGAGAAAGACATCGCATTCAATATAATGCGCTATGCCGCTTTAGGTAAGGCGATTTTTAAGAAAAGATTTAATAAATAGTGAGGAGAATAAAAAGGAGGGATGAGATAAATCATTCAAAGAGAACTCTAGGCAAGTGTATAGAATAATTTGAATGAAAAATTTCAGTTAGCAATATAGAGGTTATTTAGTTAGCATGTCAGAAAACTTATTCCTAGCTTAGGAATGCGAATTAAATAGATTTTACAGATAATAGTTTTGTTAGTCACCTAACTACTTTTCCTCAAATTTTGAAATGTACTCAAATTCTAAATGATAAATTTTGAATGTGTCGAAAACCTTGTATTTCTTTGGTTTTAAAATTCTCCCTACAAAACTGTTTAGAATAAACTCTAATAAGTACTTTTTATTTATAAATTTCGAAAAAGGAAAAATTGATAACTCCTAGGGAAATGTTACCTATTTACCCCTCTCCATTTACGCCCATCTTTGTATTATAAAATTTAAGTTATTGTTCATTTTTAATCATAAAAAAAATAAATCATGCCAGTTGAAATTAATATCAAAAACATCCCAACAGGATACCAATCATTTATCAGTAACGGAAGACATGCTGTACTTGGAGATGAACCTAAAAATGCAAAAGGAACTGATCTTGGTTTTTCACCTGTAGAATTTTTACTTGCAGGAATTTCTATGTGTAAAGTGGCTACGATTAGAAATGTGGCTCGACGTAAAGGATGGGAAATTGGGAATGTAGATGCTAATTTGACGCAAGTAGCTACTAGAGGAAAAGGTGGTGCGATGACCACTAGAGTTGAATCTGCTATTTTTATTGAAGGTGATATTACGGAAGAACAAAGAGCGAAATTAATCAAAGAAGCAGATAATTGCTATGTGACTAGAATGGTACGAGGTGATTGGGAATTTCCAGAATCAGTTGTTTTGGATAGTGTTCCTGAAGCTGTTGAAACGGTTTAATTTTCTGAAAAAAATATGTTTAATGAAACCTCTGCAAATTTTGTTTGTAGGGGTTTTGTTTTTTTATGTTCATTACCGTACACTTTTTTATTTTGGGAAATTCAAATTTTTTACAAGTCCCAGAGGGACGAAATATCGGTAGATAATTTATAAAAAGTAATAAATCCAGTCCCAGAGGGACGGCATATAATTTCAAAAATAGTAGTCTTATTTATATGCCGTCCCTCTGGGACTTTGAATAAATATTTTCCTAGGGTTTTTTCTACCGATATTTCGTCCCTCTGGGACTTGTAAAATAAATGATACTTACAAAAACTAAAAGTGTACGGCAATGAATTTTTATGGAAAAAATGGTTCGTATAAAAATCCTGAGAAGAATAAAAAGTAGCCATCCCGCACCTTCGATTCGATTCCTAAAGGAAATCCCTCGCTAGTTCAACAGAGCGGGAAGGATTCCCTTCAGGGACAGGGTGAGGGATGGCAGTCTCTATAGTACCTGTCTAAGAATCAACAATTTTAAAACTAACCAATACAAATAGAAAAAGCCCAGATTGCTCTGAGCTTTTCCTTCATTCTTTATGAAAATAGAGCATTAAAATGCCCTTCTCAATTTCCTAGTAACGTCTTCCGCCACCGCCGCCGCCGCCGTAACCGCCACGATTTCCACCACCTCCACCACGGTTCTCACGTGGTTCAGCAACTTTAACAACAATAGTACGACCGTCAAATTCTTGATCGTTTAAAGCATCGATAGCAGATCGTCCTTCATCATCATTTGGCATCTCTACAAAGCCAAATCCTTTTGATTTACCCGTAAATTTATCCATAATGATTTTTACGGTGTCAACAGCTCCATGAGCTTCAAAAGCATTTTGTAAATCCGATTCTCTTGTATCGAAGTTTAATTTTGCAACAAAAATATTCATAATTAAAAATTGTTATCCTATTAAATAGGATAGTATAAATAAAAAAAATTAAAAAGAATTTGAAGGGAAAGAAAAAGTCCAACACTCCAAAATCTGGTGCAAGGTACACTTAATTGTGTTCGCTTGTATACTTTTGACTGAAAGTAATGGATAAGTCACTAATTAATCCAAATTGAGGATAACCAATATTTTTAATTCAATTTTTAGGAAAAGTATTGAGATAATGAGTATTGGGTATTGAGAATGGTTGGAAAACTCAATCCCCATAATTCCAAATCAGAATTTCTGCAACTTGGATTAAATTAAGGAAAAAAAGGAATACGATATTTTCTTCTTCAAATAAAATCATTCGTTTTAAGACTAATCAGATTTCCCAACTCCACCACACTTCCAAAAGGTAGCCCTTCTCTCACTTCTTCATACTGATTCACCCAAGCACAATCCCATCCAAAAATACTCGCTCCCGAAACGTCCCATTGATTACTTGAAAAAAATAACAATTCATTTACATCCGCGCCCAATTTATCCATCGCCATTTGATATACCTCTCCACGAGGTTTATAAACTTGAATATCATCTACTGAAAAAATAAAATCCACAATATTTTCAATTCCTGTTTTACGTACTCCATTTTCCAACATTGCTCTTGTACCATTGGATAAAATACCAACCGTTTTATTTTTTTCTTTTAAAAAACTCAACGCATCATAAGCACCATCAATCAAACTGGGGCTATCATAAATCGGCAAAAGCAGATCAAAAATCCTTGGATTTTTTAAACCATTCACTCGCATACTATAATCCAATGCTTCTTTAGTCACTTGACTAAAAGGTGCATATTGATTCATTTGATTCCGAAGCCAAGTGTACTCCAATTGCTTGTTTCTCCAAACAGAAATTAAGTTTTCTGTTTTACCTTTTGTTATATTTTTTAGCTCATCATCAATTTCACTTGTCTTAAAAAGTGTCCCAAATGCGTCGAAAATAAAAATCGACTTAGATGCAATATTTCTTTTTTCCATAAATACACAGAATTAAATATTTTTTTACATAAAAAATCCTAATAAAACGTAAAAATATTCTATTTTGGCAGAACCTTTATATTCTACTTGATTACAAAAGCAAACATAATAATTTGTGGCGAAATACGGCTACTAGAGAATAGAAACAAAACGATCAACATACCCCTATCCTCTTCCTACCTTCTCCACTTTTCTTTCGATTATAAATTAAAGATTCAAGATTATGAATTTCCTTTAACGTGAATTCGACCATCCTGAATCATTAATCTTAAATTCATAATCCTTTTTTTTAACCTAATTATTAAACTCTTATCCATGAAAGTAAAAATCTCACTATCTGTAAATGGGAAATCTTACGAAAGAATGGTTGAGCCTCGCACCCTGTTAGTTCATTACTTACGTGAAGAACTAGCAATGACTGGTACACACGTTGGTTGTGATACTAGTAGTTGTGGCGCTTGTACTGTTTTGTTAGATGGTAAAGCATTAAAGTCTTGTACAATGCTCGCTTGCCAAGCGGAAGGCCATCAAGTTACCACTATCGAAGGAATGGCCAATGGCGACAACCTTCATCCACTCCAACAAGGCTTTCACGAAGAACACGGCTTGCAATGTGGTTTTTGTACGCCTGGTATGATTATGACAGCGGCCGATTTGTTATCCAATAATCCAAGTCCATCGGAGCATGAAATCCGAGAAGCATTGGAAGGTAACTTCTGTCGATGTACAGGCTACCATAACATTGTCAAGTCGATTCAAAATGCAGCAGCTAAAATGAGCGCAGCGACGGCCTAAGAAAATCAAAAATACAATCAAAATAAAAATCAAAAACACGAACTGTAAAAACACGACATTCGATTTTTTGATTTTGATTGTCATTTTGATTTTGATTTTTCAATTTTTTCCAACAAAATTATTACAAAAATGACCTTTATAGGAAAATCAATAAAAAGAGTGGAAGACAAACGCTTTATCACCGGTCAAGGAAAATATACCGATGATATTGTCTTACCTCAAATGACGTATGCCCGCTTCGTAAGAAGTCCTCATGCGCATGCAGAAATCCGAAGCGTAGATATTTCCAATGCTGAAAAGATGCCTGGCGTGGTAAAAATATTTACAGGTGCAGATGTTGCCGAAATCAACGGAGTACCTTGTGGTTGGCAAGTAGATTTTATCAATGGGGATACCATGAAGGAACCCAAGCACCCGCTTTTAGTAAAAGACAAAGCCATGCATGCAGGTGATGCCGTAGCGATGGTCATTGCCGAAACTTATGGCCAAGCTAAAGATGCCGCAGAAATGGTCATCGTAGATTACAATCCGCTTCCTGCCGTTACCGATGCCAAAGCTGCAATGGCTGACGGAGCACCTCAGGTGCATCCTGATGTACCGGGTAATTTAGCATTTGACTGGGAGCTAGGTAATGCAAAAGATGAAGTGGATGCTGCCATTGAAAATGCACATCACGTCACTACTTTAGAATTTATAAATAACAGAGTGGTGCCAAATGCCATTGAGCCAAGAAGTGCGATTGGGCATTTTGATACTTCTAATGATAAATACACTTTATACACTTCTACTCAAAACCCACACCTTGTAAGACTATTGTTATGTGCTTTTGTATTGGGCATCCCTGAACATAAAGTTCGAGTAGTCGGGCCAGATGTAGGAGGAGGTTTTGGAAGTAAAATTTTCCATTACACAGAAGAAGCAATGGTGATTTGGGGAGCGAACCAAATCAAACGTCCGATCAAATGGACTGCGGAACGAAGTGAAAGTTTCCTTACGGATGCACATGGTCGTGACCACCGAACCAAAGCACAAATGGCTTTTGATAAAGATGGAAATGTCTTGGCACTCAAAGCACATACTTATGCAAACATGGGTGCATATCTTTCTACATTTGCGCCAGCAGTACCTACTTATTTGCATGGAACATTATTGCAAGGATTGTACACCACTCCCTTAATACATGTTCATGTCAATGCGGTATTTACAAATACCAATGCGGTAGATGCTTATCGAGGTGCAGGCCGCCCCGAAGCCACTTATTTATTAGAACGACTAATGGATACCGCAGCATTGGAAATGAATATGGACCCTGCGGAATTGCGTTTTAAAAACTTTATTCCAAAATTCAATGGCGTAGATGAACCTGGTTATCAAACTCAGGTGGCACTACAATATGACTCAGGAGATTATCATCCTGTATTGGAGCGAGCATTAGAAATGGTCGGCTATGAAAATTTCAGAGCAGAACAAAAAGCAGCCCTTGACTCTGGAAAATTATTAGGCATTGGATTTTCAACTTATATCGAAGCATGTGGAATTGCACCTTCGGCAGTTGTTGGAGCACTCGGCGCAAGAGCAGGTTTATTTGAATCAGCACAAGTACGGGTACAGCCTACTGGAAAAGTAAGTGTGTACTCTGGCTCGCACTCACATGGCCAAGGTCATGAAACCACCTTTGCTCAAATCGTTGCAGATCGTTTTGGAATTCCTTTAGAAGATGTAGATATCGTACACGGAGATTCTGATGCGGTTGCATTTGGTATGGGAACTTATGGTTCACGTAGTCTAGCAGTAGGCGGAAGTGCGATTGTAAAAAGTATTGATAAAGTAATAGAAAAAGGAACTAAGATCGCAGCCCACCTACTCGAAGCATCGGAAGAAGACTTAGAATTTGCGGAAGGAAAATGGACAGTAAAAGGAACAGATAAATCGGTTTCATTTGGAGATGTTTCTTTGACCTCCTACGTTCCTCATAACTACCCAGAAGGCCTAGAACCAGGATTAGACTTTTCAAGTTTTTATGATCCTGCGAATTTTACTTACCCATTTGGAGCACATGTTGCGATTGTGGAAATCGAAAAAGAAACAGGTAAAACTACCTTGAAACGATTTATCGCAGTTGATGATGTAGGAAATGTAATTAATCCAATGATTGTAGATGGACAAATTCATGGAGGTTTGGCACAAGGAATTGGTCAAGCACTTTGCGAAGGAACTGTCTACGATGATAGTGGCCAACTCGTCAACGGAAGTTATATGGATTATGTGATGCCTCGCGCTGATGACCTTCCAAGTTTTGAAATTGATAGAACAGTAACACCATGTCCACATAATCCTCTTGGGGTAAAAGGTGCAGGTGAAGCAGGTTGTATTGGTTCGACTCCTGCGGTCGTCAATGCGGTTATGGATGCATTATCTCCATACGGAATTCATGATGTTCAAATGCCGATTACGGCTGAAAAGGTTTGGAATATTTTGAATGAAGATTCAGGAGAAACGGAAGAATGAGTTTTTTAAATGTAGTTTGAATTGGTTTAGAATAGTTTGGTGTAGTTTAGGATAGTTCGACGAACAACTCCAAACTATCACAAACAAAACCAAACAACTTCAAACCTTTTAAGAAAAACCATTTAAATATCTTTTTGTAAAAATTTTAAATTTTAAAAATATATGGTTCCTTCAAAAGTAAATTATCATAGACCTAGTAATATAGGCGAGGCGTTGGAATTAATGTCAAAATTTGGAGACGAATGTAAAATTTTGGCAGGCGGTCACAGTTTAATTCCAGTAATGAAATTACGGTTAGCAGATCCTGAAAACTTAATCGACATCGGCGCTATCTCAGAAATGAAAGAGATTCGCGATAACGAAAAATCGATTACCATCGGAGCTTGCGCTACACATGCAGACATTGCTAGAAATGAAGCCATTCAAAAACATGCACCTATGGTTGCCAAAGCGGCAAGTATGATTGGTGATGTCCAAGTTCGAAACTTCGGAACAATTGGCGGCAGTATTGCACATGCAGATCCTGCGGCAGATTGGCCTGCGGTTTTATTGGCTGCAGATGCCAATGTTTCGATCAAAAATGCGAATGGTTCTCGTACCGTTGATATTGACCAATTCTTCAAAGGGTTATTTATGACCGCTGTTGAAGATCATGAAATATTGGCTTCGATCAGCATTCCTAAAACGGAATTTAATGCGAACTCCACTTATGTAAAAATGCCTCAACCTGCTTCACGTTTTGCATTGGTAGGTTGTGCAGTTGCTGTGGGTGGTGGTACGGCTAGGGTTGCTTTTAATGGTGTTTGCTCTACTCCTTTCCGTGATACGACTGTTGAAAAAGCGGTTGCAAGTGGAAGCTCTGCGGCGGATGCAGCAGCGAGTGTTGCGGATGGCATGGATGTGATGAGTGATCATTTTGCTAGTGCGAAATATCGGAAGAGTATGGCGGCGGTGTATGCTAAGCGGGCATTGGGTGAGGTGATGTAGTAGTGCTTTTTCGTGGTTTTGGAAATCCCTTTCAATGGTTTGTTGAAAGGGATTTTTTTGTTTTTGAGGATCGGGTAAAACCCGTTTCTTTGATTCGTATACTAGCAAAGCTAGTAACGAGCAACGAGCAACGGTAGTTTTTAATTAATGAAGATTGTAGAGAACAGTGGGGCATAGCCTCACTTGCCCTATATTCTTTGTTGTGTCCAGTATTTTTTTTATTCTTTCATCTTTATTTACGGTGCTGTCCAATTTTTTAATTCCAATTCCGAGAGTAGTTTTTTATATTTAGTAGAAACAAATATTTCGGTATTGTTATTCTTAAATGTTTTTAAGATTTTAATAATTATTTGTTCTCTATTTCTTTCTGGGACAATGTGAATTATTACTTTTTCATTTGTATTATCTTTTTTCTTTGTATCGAGATATAAATATATCATTGCGGAATTTACAAATCTCATTCCTTTGGTAAAATCATCTTCATACCGAACTTGGACTATTTTTGAAAATGGAATTGATTCAAATATTTCTTCTTGAAACAATGTATTGACGAAATCAATTCTATCATTATATAGTTTGAAAATTTTTTCTTTTTTTGATGCTCGAAATATTAAATAAATAAATATTACTCCAATTATTATTTGTAAGATTAGATTATTTGCAAGCATACATAATAAACCAACGACTAATATCATTTGAGCCAATGTTAATATCATTATTATAAATGTCATTGGATGAATCCATACATATTTGCTTTGATAAACTAATTTACTCATTTCTGAATTTAGCAGCATCTTTTTGTAGGATGCCATTTTTTTTCTTTTTTATTGGACACAACGGCAGTTTGTGAAAAAAACTCCCGCCGTAAATTTTCCTACACGAAATATACGCTAAAAGTTTAAGAACTCAATTGTAAGGGACGATAAAATTTAGGAAATGTAAAATGATTGTTTTTCGAAATATGAAAAAAGATGTGAATTCAAAAAGCATCGATGAGTCTGACAAAACAACTGAAACAATGCTTTTACATACTTGGTCGCAAACGATGTAAATCGAAATCCTTACCACTTGCGAGATTAGCTTTAGGAGAAAAACTAAACTTAAAAATAAATCCGCTGCTTCCATTTTCTAAAAAAGGAACATCAAATCATTTTAAGCGTCCTGATTCTCTAAATCGAAACTCCATAGTCAAATAATTAATCCGCTTCGTTCAACAAGGGCTGATCGTCGGGCGTTGCCATGACTATCAGCCCTTAATATTGTGCGTTCGTCTTCTTTTTATTTTCAATTTTAATCTTTCCCAAAAATTCAGTTTCTTCCCTTTAAAGCTTTCATCTTTAAGAACTTCTCCCATTCCATTCTCAAACATTCTGACTTCTTTCTTTGTTCGATTCGATGCTATGATTCCTTTTCTTCCTTTTAGATTTGAATTTATTTCTTCAAATTTCCCAAGACCAAGCATTACTTCTAAAATTCTTTTGCCGTCCCAATAATCATCATAAATTTGAATTGGCAATGGTTGAAACTCAGGAGTTGATTTTATGAAATCTGTAAAGAAATAAGGGTCAAGCTCTCCATATTCTTCGCCATAAGTCAATGGTACTTCAATATGTTGTTCTGTTTTTTTATTGGTAAATGCACAATGAAATCCATGAAAGTAATATTTCCATTTTCCCATTTCGCCAATTTGTTCGTAATGTGTTTTTCCATACGGATTCAAAGTTTTCAATGGAAATCCTTCATGGGATTGGACTTTAAATTCTTCCATAAATTGATTGATTAATTTCTCTCCAAGTATTCCATATTCAATCGCACATTTTTCAAAGAACATTTGATTTTCTTCAATTTCTTTATCCGTAATTAATTTCAGAATATTTATCTCTATTCCATTTGTATGTATTCCAATAGAATATTTTGGAAGTTCGTTTTTCCATTTTTGTCCAATCTCTTCTCTTTTTGATTTAGCCTTTCCTTCAAAAATAATCTTCAACTTCAATCCTCTTGGAATTGATTCTATTTGATTGAGATTTGGTATTTCCTCAATTTTACTAACCGTGATTATTTTTTCTTTATGGTTCAATGGTTTTTATTTTTTCTGATGATGCACAACGTCAGTTTGTGAAAAAACCTCCCGCCGTAAATTTTCCTACACGAAATATACGCTAAAAGCTTAAGAACTCAATTGTAAGGGACGATAAAATTTAGGAAATGTAAAATGATTGTTTTTTGAAATATAAAAAAAGATGTGAATTCAAAAAGCATCGATGAGTCTGACAAAACAACTGAAACAATGCTTTTACATACTTGGTCGCAAACGATGTAAATCGAAATCCTTACCACTTGCGAGATTAGCTTTAGGAGAAAAACTAAACTTAAAAATAAATCCGCTGCTTCCATTTTCTAAAAAAGGAACATCAAATCATTTTAAGCGTCCTGATTCTCTAAATCGAAACTCCATAGTCAAATAATTAATCCACTTCATTCAACAAGGGCTGATCGTCGTGGCAACGCCCAACGACCAGCCCTTGACATTATGTTTAGTTTTTATATATAAGCGTAGAGCCTTAGTCTATCTTCAAATTCAGCTATCCGAAACTTAGCTATGCTTTCTATTTTTGTCTTTATTGCTTTAAAGTCTTGACGGTAGTTCTTTTTCCCTGCCTTTAAATTATTGATATTTACCCAATATTCATATTCACTAGGGAATTCTATCCACTCTACTTCCTTGTATTTAATAGGTTCTATAAAATAAGGTTCAAAGTCTGCTGAGTCAAAAAGGTAACCTTCAATTACATCGTCATATATGAGCTTGTAGTTAATGAAGATTTCATCAAATTCGTTCGTAAGTGTATCAATCAATTTATACCACTTGGTGTTATTCAAGTAAGACCCAGAATAGTTTTTCCGCACTAGCTTATCAATGTTTTTTGATTTGTTATTTATGATATCATGTAACCTTGCATCCATTTTTTCTTTTTTTTAATTAAACACAACGTCAGTTTGTGAAAAAAACCTCCCGCCGTAAATTTCCATACACGAAATATACGCTAAAAATTTAAGGCATCAATTGTAAGGGACGATAAAATTTAGGAAATGTAAAATGATTGTTTTTCGCAATATGAAAAAAGATGTGAATTCAAAAAACATCGATGAGCCTGACGATACTCAGACTGCTTGAATTTTGATACTCTTAAAGATACGAAATTGCTGTGATTTGTAAAAGTATTGTTATCGAGGTTTTTTGCAATTCGACTGTCTCGTATATGCGCAGTTACAACCGCATGGGAGTAATTGTGCATATACATTGTCCTCTTCAGTAATAATTTAAAATGAATAAAGAATCAAATTCTTTCAGTCTTTTGGTATCAATATTCCAAATTAATAACTGTTCTTCTCGTATGCATTCTATAATCTTTTGACTTATTATTTAAGTCAATCTGTATAACATTAGAATGACGGAGAACATTATTCAAGCAAGTATTCTCAATTTTTATGGTATCAATATTCTTTATTATTTTACCAAGATTTCCTTTAACTTCAATATGGCCTCTAACAATATTTACTTCCGATATTTTTAGGTTTGCCACTTGAGCATTGAATTCAAAACGGGTATTCTTAGTTAAGTAATTTTGCATGCGATCGAGGTTTATTTCAGAAGTCTTAATATCAAGTGATTGAGAAAAATCTTCTAAATCAAAAGTAATATCCATTTCGAGCATACCATTTGATTCTGTGATATGAAATACCGCTAATGGTACATCGTGTATAGGAGTAAATATCCCGTTAAGGAACAATGCGGAAACAAAAAATAGTACTTTCATTTTATTGTATTATTTGTTTTTTATAAATGCTATTTCCATTTTTAGTAGAAATTTGTAAAAGATATAGTCCAGGTGAAAATCCATTAAATTCAATTTCGTGGGTATCCGTTTTCCTTGTTATTATTTTTCCATCCATAGAAAATATCGTTACCGTTATTAATTCATCACTTAACAATTGAACTCTAAAATCACCATTGGATGGATTCGAGCTGACAATAATTTCGGCTATAGCAAGATCAGAAGTTGAAGTAGTTATGCCATCACAGTTTTCATCAATGTCATTACCTTCTATCTCTTCAGCTAAAGGATTAATATTTGGATTATTATCATCACAATCAAATTCCTCTAAGAAACCATCATTATCATTGTCCACACCTGTTATTGGATCATTACTACCATTTTCGAAATCAATACTTACATTACCCATTAGACATCTAGGTATTTGTGGAAAAGAGGAAGTGATAACATAAAAATATTGAAAAGTCTGCTCCCCATTTGCTGTAGGAATGGTAATGGAACTTTCAATACCATTACATTCATCTAAGTCTCCTTTACCACAGAGATACTCATAATCTCTAGTATATTTTCCAGTATAAGCGCCACATGGTTCGGTGATATCATCTCCTGGTCTTAGTCCTGGTTTTAATTGAAAACTTGGAAGTAGCTCTTTGATATTTCCGTCTGGATCGGGACCGAATCTATACAAAATTGGAAAGCCATCTGATGCCCAACCGATATGTAATGGTGTATCAGGCATTTCATTAGTTGTCGAAATTCCTGAGACTTCATTGTCAACATAAGAAAACATATTCCCATGATAATGATACCCTTGCCCTCCCGTGTGTGCTGAAGCACAATCAAGACCTACAAAATCAGGACCTGAGCCTTGGTTATTAGTTGGTTCTAAAACCCAATCCCAGTTAAACTCACCCGTATTTTGATTTTCGAAAATGAATGGTGCAGCTGGTGCGGGAGCGAAAATTACTCCATTTTTAGCTACTCCAAAATACCTTGCTGGTCTACCATTATCCCGAACAACGAGAGTGATATCATTGGCAAGAGTAGGATTTAAATCTATTCCAAAATCATGATGAGTTTGTGAAGGCATTTGATTAGCACTATTATAGCAATATTCGTGATCTGGAAAATTATTAGTATAAATCCTTCTGGTATTTCCTTCTATATATTCGTAATAAACACTTGGCTGACTTGGTATTTCGCAGCAACCAATATTAGTTGTGCTTAATGTATTGTCAGAAGTACAGTTATCATCGCAATCATCGATTGCAATCTCGTTTCCATTTTGAACACCATCGTTACAAGACCAACCAGTTCTAATGGCTTGAGCTTCTCCTTGCATGGCAGCCAAGATATCTTCTTCAAGCGGGGTCATGTTGCCAATGAGATTGTTTGCTTCTAAAATATCATCTGAGATTTTGTAAAATTCTAAATTACCATTTTCATCTTCTATAAATTTATATTCATCATTTCTTACCGCCCAAGTTAAAACATTCCCATCTTCATAATCGGTATAAATATATGGTCGATTAAGTTCGACTTCACAGGATAATAATGGTTTTAAACTCATACTATTATGAATTCCTCCATTTAATTGTTCGCCTGTGAGTTCCATAAATCAGTAATATGGTTGAGGTTTTCATCGACTTCATTAACCCGAGAAACGCCTTTTCCAGATATAATAAGCGGTACTCGAATTCCTCCTTCGTACATTGATGCTTTCGCATGATTGGAAGGGAAATTTTGAATGACTCCACCTGGAGTTCCGTTATCACCTACAAATATTATAACAGTATTCTCACGTGTCTCTTGAGTCATGCTATTTAGTAGTCTTCCTATTTCGTGATCCATCGCTTCTATAGCAGCCAAGTATTTTCCTAAATTATCATCGGTATTGGATACAGTATATAAATCACTTGGCGGAATGTGAAAAGGAGCATGTGGAGCAGGATGCGCTAACCAAAGGAACCAAGGATCATTTTGATTAGAAATCCAATCAATTGCTGAATTAGTTAAATCAGTAGTTACATATTCATCACTAGTTGTCAGTACTCCGTTTTCTACTTTATCCCATGAATAATAATCTGAAACAGAAGAGGTAAATAATCCTTCGTAATGGTCAATGCCATGTTGCGTAGGATGGTCATAATCAACAGGGCTTGAGATATGCCATTTGCCAATTAGTGCTCCAGCATATTCGCCATTTGTAGTTTCCGTTATTTTGCTGAATAAAGATTGATGAACCAAATCTAAGTTGCCTGGAGGTCTCATCACGCCTGTTTTAATTCCATACTTACCGCTCATGATTGAAGCTCTAGATGGCGTACATTGAGGAGCTGCCCAAGTATTTGTAAAGGTTAAGCCGTTCTCTCTTAAAGAATCAAGGGTAGGAGTGGTAGGCATTCGAGGGTTTTGCTGATAGCCATTGGTTACGTCTATTCCAAGATCGTCAGCAATAATTAATAATACATTTGGTTTATTTTGTTGGCTATAAAGTGTTGCGGAGGAAATAAGAATTAGAAAAACTATTAGGTTGTTGATGTTTTTCATTAAATGTAGATTTAGGATTATTAAATGTTCTTTGTAAGGAAAAGAAAAATTACTCATTTCCTTAGAATACGGTATTTTTTAGTCAAAGGTTTTGAATGTCAAGAACCTTCTTTCTATAAAGACATTTTAATAATGAAATAACCTACCTACGATTGCAATTATTATTAAAGCGGATTAAGAGTTAAAATGAACTCAGTTGTTGAAAAAAACGGATACGCCCACCAACAGAAAGAAAAAGAAAACAGTTGAGGGCAAACGAGAGCTATCTGACGGAGAAAAATTGCAAACCTGTCCTTTTAATATTGAGTCAAACAGGTTTATAAATGCTTGAAATAGAATTGATGAAATACTTCCGAAAAGAATCTTCTTTTTGGATTTATGGGCTAGTTATATTTTTTACAACAATACAATTACATTTTTCATTGATTTTGGTGATCTGAGGTATGCGACATGAAATAAATGGGGACGTCATCAATTTATGAGTCAGTTTTTTATTTCATCCTTTCAATTGTCTATCAATCAAGATTCTTTTTCAGGCTTCATTCGTATTAAGGTGAATGAAGTCACATATTTTTAAACCCTAAGTATACACGATAAATAAATGCTTATTCCCCTACTTAAAAGTTTGTTCCTTTGTGAGTTCTCCAGCCTCATTATAGACCTTCCAAGTACCCTTCTTTTTGCCATGTTCAAATCGACCTTCATCCCAAAGTTGGCCATTGGTATGATATCGCTTCCATACACCATGTTTTTGCTCATCATCATCAAAACCGCCTGTGCCCCGTGGTTCACCGTTCTTATAAAACCATTTCCAACGACCAATAATTTTTCCTTCCTTGTAGCTGCCGGAGGATTGCATCTGGCCATTGTTGAGGAAGTACTTCCACTTTCCTGATTTCTTTCCATTGTTAAACTCACCCTGGCAAGAGACAAGGCCGTTCTTGAAGAAAAGTTTAAAAGATCCATTTTTAGGATTGCCGTTTTCATCGATTCCAGATATGTCTTTCATTGTGATTTATTTTTAATTCTGATTAACGTTCAGAGAATGTTGATTTATAGCATTTAAGATATTATCTATTTTCTTAAATTCAACTATAAATTCGTAATATTTCTTTCTTGTAGAGGTTCATTTTAATTGCTGCTAACATTTTTTTGTAAAAAAAACCTCCCGTTGCAAATCTTCATACACGAAATATACGCTAAAAGTTTAAGAGCTCAATTGAAATGGGACGATAAAATTTAGGAAATGTAAAATGATTGTTTTTCGAAATGTGAATCTCAAAGGAACTGAATTAGCACATCAGATCAAGAGGTATGGATTCTTTTCCTACTCCGTAAATGAAGCCTTACATCTTTCTCCAAAAGAGGAAAAACAGATAGAATCCATTGTGGGAAATATTGAAGTAGAATATCACAATAACCAAGACAAATTTAGCAAAGACATTATCATTTCTCAATTGAGTACCCTCTTAAAATACGCTAATCGTTTTTACGAAAGACAATTTTTAAATCGGAAAGAGTTATCCAATAATTTGTTAGAGAAATTTAACGAACAATTAGACACCTATTTTGAATCGGGACAACTAAAAGAAAACGGTATTCCAAGCATAGACCAAATAGCGGAGAAGATGTCAGTTTCACAACGCTATCTAAGCGACACACTTAAAAAAGAAACAGGTAAAACGACAACAGAACACCTGCAAGAATATTTGATTGATGAAGCCAAGAATATTTTATTGAATCCGAACAAAAGTATTTCAGAAGTAGCTTATGATTTAGGATTTGAATATCCCCAGTATTTTTCCAGATTATTCAAAAAGAAAGAAGGAATAAGCCCATCGAAATTTAGAGAAAAACATCAGATGAATTAAACTGATGCCATAAAGGCAAGTGCTCCTATACGGGCTATAACGTTTATTCGAAATCGTCAAATTGTGAAAAAAACTTTTGTAACAATATTTTTACGAATAAAAAACACCGTATTTTTAAGAGTATCAAAATTCAAGCAGAACAGTATCGTTAGACTCATCGACAATTTTTGAATTCATATCTTTTTTCACATTACGAAAACAATCATTTCACATTTCCTAAATTTTATCGCCCCTTACAATTGAGTTCTTAAACTTTTAGCGTATATTTCGTGTAGGGGAATTTACGGCGGGAGGTTTTTTCACAAACTGCCGTTAGGCATAATTCCACTATGAAAAAATAGAATTAATTAAAAGAGCGAATGTTTAAAAATGGAAAAAAAAATTAGCAGTAAGAAGTGAAATGCCAAAAAAAAATACTCGTAATCAACGAGTTATGAACGTTAATCAGAATGAACAAAAAAAGTAAAATCCTTTAGTATATCGTTAAAATCTTTTAGTTCCTGATTTTATTCTGTTTTTACTTTGCACAAATATTAATCAAAAAAGTAAAAACATGACAGTAACAAAAGATATGCATGATAAAGAGCTACAGGCTCAATATGGTCAATTTAGATTTCTCGTTTCTATGAATTCAAGAAATTGGGGGCTAAAAATTATGAATAGCCTTGTTAGGCTATCTAAAGGTCAAAAAATAAAAGGAGTTATTAACGAAACACATAATGTTTCAAGTAGTCACACAGAAGGACATAAAATTCGTACAAGAGCATTTCGTCCAGAAGGTACATCAACAGAAATACTTCCTGTTATGATATACTTTCATGGAGGTGGTTATATGATGGGAATACCTGAAATGGCTAATGTTTTTTACGAAGATATTCTAAAAAGAAAGAAGGTAGCAATTTTTTCACCAGACTATAGAGTATCTCAAAAAGACCCTTTCCCTGCAGGTTTTAATGATTGCTTTGATGTTCTTCTTTGGATGTGTGATAATGCCAAAGAACTCAAAATAGACCCGAATAACATTATTATTGCTGGACATAGCGCAGGTGGAGGAATGGCAGCAGCGATTACATTAAAAGTCCGTGATACTGGAATTATAAAGCCCGCATTTCAGATGCCAATTTATCCAATGCTTGACCATAGAATGATTACAGCGTCATCAAAAATGCAAGGTTCTACCATGTGGGATGCAAAAATTAATGCTCGTGCTTGGGGGCTTTATTTGAGAAATACTAAAGGAGATGTGCCTGCTTATGCTTCTCCAGCTTTAAATGAAGACTACCAAGGATTCCCTCCAACTATTAGCTTTGTAGGAGATTTAGAACCGTTCTATGATGAAAATGTTTCTTATATTGAATCTTTAAAAAAGGCATCTGTTCCTGTCAAATTCAAAATTTTCAAAGGGGGTTACCACGGATTTGAAGTAGGCTCTCCTAAAGCAAAAATCTCTATAGAAGCCAATGAATTTCAGTTGGATGCTTTTGAAGAATTTTATGATAAGTATATTCAATAATCAACATGAAGCAAACTATTGAAATAAGAACGATTTCTGAAATGCATCAAATGGGAGCGTTGCCAAAGCCCAATCATCCCCTTGTCAGCGTCATATACAATAGAGACTTAAAAACGGTCTCTGTTATGCAAGGAATTAAAATAATCAATCATTTATATACAATTATTTTTAAATCCTCTAATGTTTGCAGCTCCTTTTCTTATGGTAGAAGTTCATATGACCATGAGGAAGGCACTATGGTTTTTACAGCACCTGGACAAGTAATGGAATTTGAAAATGATATTGCAGAAAACGAACAAATAGACCCAGAAGGTTGGTCATTACTATTTCATCCTGATATTTTTAGGAAGTCTAATTTATCAGATAAAATGAACAAGTATTCCTTTTTTCATTATGACTCAAATGAAGCTTTACATGTATCAGAAAAAGAAAAGTCTTCTCTTGAGAATTTATTAGAGAAGATAATGCAGGAATACAGTCAAATGTTGGATAGACATAGTCAAAATCTGATAATATCTAATATTGAATTGTTTCTGGATTATTGTTTGCGATTTTACGACCGCCAATTTTTTTCAAGAGCGAATTTAAACGGTGACACCTTATCAAAATTCGAGCGTTTTCTAATCAATTATTATGGGAATGACCAAGCTAACCAAAATGGTATACCAAGTGTAGAATATTGTGCAAAACAATTAAACTTATCACCTAATTATTTAAGCGATTTGCTTAAGAGAGAAACAGGGAAAACAACATTGGAACATATTCATTTTTTCTTAATAGAAAGGGCAAAAAATAGTCTTCTAAATTCTTCTGACACAATAAGCAGAATAGCTTATTCATTAGGGTTTGAATATCCGCAACATTTTAGTAATTTATTTAAGTCAAAAACAGGATTTAGTCCAAAAGAATATAGACGCTTGAATTGAAAACACTATGCCTAATATTAAGGGCTGATCGTCGGGCGTTGCCACGACTATCAGCCTTGTTGAACGAAGCGGATTAATTATTTGACTATGGAGTTTCGATTTAGAGAATCAGTACGCTTAAAATGATCTGATGTTCCTTTTTCAGAAAATGGAAGCAGCGGATTTATTTTTAAGTTTAGTTTTTCAATATAAACTTTGCCCATTACAGTAGTTGGAAAGAGGAAATTCCCCTTCCTTTTTCGATTGCTACGTTTTGAAAATCGCCATTCACTCTCTTTGTTCAAGCCACCATTTGGAATAATACAATGCACATGAGGATGCAACATCATCGTTTGCTGCCAAGTGTGTAAAAGCATTAGCGCTAGCGTTGTAACTGTTTTGTTAGACTCATCGACAATTTTTGAATTCATATCTTTTTTCACATTAAGAAAAACAATCATTTTACAGTCCCTAAATTTTATCGCCCCTTACAATTGAGTTCTTAAACTTTTAGCGTATATTTCATGTAGGGGATTTACAGCGGGAGGTTTTTTCACAAACTGCCGTTCGGTGTAAGCAAAAAAAATCATCTGTATTTGAAATGTGAAGATTGAAGGATAATTTTTTTTAGCCTAAAAAAAAAGCAAGTACTAGTAAATCAGAAAAATGGAGAACCCCGTCTTTATTTTTGGTAAATAAAAGAAAATATCTAAAATGATAAAATCAAAGAAAAAGTGGTTTCTTCTTTTGATTAGATTAATCGGGAGTTTTCTCTTAATCTATTTTGGGGTAAAAGAGATTTCCACCAATTTTTGGGAAAACGAATTAACTATAGGAAAATTACTTTTTTCTGGAGCTATAGGAATTATGGGACTTTTTAATTTAACTCTGTTATTAATAAGCTATGAGATTGAAGTTACTGAAAGTGAATTAGTAAAGAAATCCATTTTTGGATTTTATAGAAAGAAGACTCAACGAAAAAGAATTGAAAGATTTGCAGAGTTTAACTTTGAGACAGAATACCTTTATTCAAAATCACTATTTCTGTTGGGAGATAATATAAACATAGAAATATCTTCGATAGAAATATCAAATTATGAGGAATTAAAAAGAGAGGTAGTTAAGGGACTTAATGAAGATAAAGCATACAAGCAAAGTCCTGAGAAAGATTTTAATAGGATAGGAATATTCGTTTTGATTTTCATGTTAATTACCGTTTTCGGATATAAAATAATTGGAAATTAAAAAGCCAGCATCGAACAATGCATCAATTCCATAAAGTTAAGCGAAAAAACTGGCTCATAGATTGATGACGTCCCATTTATTTCATGTCACATAACCCAGGTCACCAAAACCTATAAAAAATGTAATTGTATTGTTTTGAAAAACATAGCTAGCCCATAAATCCAAAAAGAGGATTCCTTTCGGAAGTATTTTATCAATTCTATTTCAAGCATTTATAAATCTGTGTGGCTCAAAATTAAAAGTTGGGGTAGGATTTTTTTTCTTATTATTTTTTTGTAGCCAAAACTTCTTCTTCTCTTCTGCTTAATAAAACTGTCAAATTGTAAAAAAAACTCAATGACAATATTTTTACAAGTCAAAACAATTCCGTCCCTATAAGAGTATCAAAATTCACTTTCAGATGCTCAAAAGTTAATCAACTCACCTAGAGGCAAAATTCTTATTTGTAATAAAAATTAACACGATTGTAACATTTTAAAAAATCGATTCGTCTGCTTTTTGAACATCAAAAGGTAACAACCTCTATTTTAATTTCTTTCAAAATTTATTCTACAATTTTGGACTAACCATCAGAATACGACGCTGTGTGGGGCTAGGGTTCCTATGTCAAGTTTTGATAAAAATAAGGCGAGTTACTGTATTCCATCATGATATAATAAAATCGAAAAAATGAAAAATCTTCTTATTACCATCACTATCCTTTTTTCTTTTTTTTCCATAAATGCTCAAAATGGAATTATCAAAGGGCAACTCACCGATGACAAAGACACACCTTTAGAATATGCAAATATATTGTTATTAAACCCAATGGACTCTACTTTAATCAAAGGAGTAGTAACTGATTTGCAAGGGGAATTTGTTTTTGAAGCAGTCGAAAAAGGGAGTTATTTGATCTCTGCATCTTCGATTGGTTTCAATGATATTTATTCTTCTTTGATAAATTCTAATAACAATGTAATTACGGTTGACCCTTTGGCTTTAACTCAAGGACTCGAACTTTCGGAAGTGACTGTCACGACAAAAAAACCTTTTATCGAAATGAAAGCTGATAAAATTGTGGTCAATGTCGAAAACAGTACCGTCAATTCTGGGAACTCTGCAATCGAGATTTTAAAAAAATCTCCAGGTGTAATTATTGACAAAGACAATAAAATTAGCCTTCGAGGAAGACAAGGAGTTCTCGTGATGATAAATGGTAAAAACCAATATTTATCAGGTGAAGAATTGACTAGGTTATTAGAATCTATGCCTGCTGAGAATATTCAAAATATTGAAATTATCACAAACCCCTCAGCGAAATATGATGCAGAAGGAAATGCTGGAATTATCAATATCAAATTGAAAAAGAATAACAATATTGGTTTTAATGGTTCGGTCAATGCTGGATTTCGGCAAGGGCAAAAATTTACGTATAACTCTGGTTTGAATTTTAATTATAGATCAAACAAAGTGAATATTTATGGTTCGGGAAGTATGTATCATTGGAAAGGATTTCAAGATTTGGTTCTTAAAAAAGTAATTCCATTTAATGAAGGAGAAACTATTTTTGACCAAAATGCAGATATGACCGAAGGAGAAAAAGGATATAATGCAAGGCTAGGAATCGATTATAATATTTCAGAAAAAACGACGATTGGAGTTTTGTATAATTTCAATGAAGAGAATGATATTTGGGATAATGACAATCGAACTGAGATAACTGGAACGAATACACCTGGTTTTAATTTTTTAAATGTGATCGGAAAAAGTGAAGGATTCTGGAATCAAAATTCTTTTAATTTTAATGCAGTACACAACTTTGATGACCAAGGTACTAGTTTGACATTTGATGCAGATTATTCTTTTTACAAACGTGATTTTGAAAATACTTACGATAATAATTATTTGGATAAAAATAATGAGATAGTTTTAGATCCATTTAATTTGAGGAATTTTGAGAGAGCGGATATTGATATTTTTGCAGCAAGGTTGGATTTCACCAAATCATTTGAAGCAGGTTATAATGTTGAAGTAGGAGCAAAATTAAGTATGGTTACAACTGATAACGATACTAGATTTGAAGCTTTGGAAAATGAAGTTTGGGAAAACCAAGTGAACCGAACTAACAATTTTATTTATGATGAAAATGTCATGGCGGCCTATGCTAACCTTTCAAAATCATTTGGAAAAATAAATATTCAAGCTGGCCTCCGAATGGAACATACAAGTAGCGAAGGGAATTCTGTAACACTTGATGAATCTGTTCCGAGAGAGTACACCGACTTTTTTCCTAGCTTAAGTTTGTCGCATACGATTGGAGAGAATCATAGTTTGAGTTACAATTATTCAAGAAGAATTAATCGACCCAATTATCAAGATTTAAATCCGTTTATTGGATATTTAGATGATTATACTTTTAGTATTGGAAATCCTTTTTTGAACCCTCAATACTCCAATACATTTGGTTTGAATTATGGATTTGGAAATTCGTTTTTTGTCTCAGCAAATTATAGTAGAACAAAAGATGCGATTACAGAAGTCATCGAACAATTTTCATCAGAAAATAAAACCTTCCAAACAACGATTAATTTAGATGATTATAACGCTGCAAGTTTGACGATTTCAAAAAGCATTCCTTGGAAAGAAATTGGAGTGACTCGAATTAATTTGACTAGTTTTTATAATGACTTCCAATCGAGTATTCCTTCTGGAACTTTGGATAATCAAAACTTGGCTTACCATATTTATATTGGAAATGAGGTTAATCTTCCTGCGGATATTGTTTTCGAATTGAGTGGAACTTATCGGTCTGAGATGACTTATGGAATGTTTGATATAAAACCTGAATATGGTCTTGATCTTGGTTTTTCAAAAGATATTTTAAAAGGAAATGGGAGTTTAAAAATTGGAGTCGATGATATTTTTTATACTCGAAGAAATAAAGTTTTTGTCAGACAAGACGATATCATTTTAGATGTTTTTCAAAAAAATGATACTCGACGAGTGAAGGTCAGTTTTAAATATAAATTTGGAAATAATAAATTAAAAAGTGCCCGAAAAAGATCGACTGCAACAGAGGATGAGAAGTCGAGGATAAAAGGGTAAGTGTATCATCTAAAAAAATTAATTGGTAAAATGAACATTCGTTCTTGCACTAAATGAGGGCAGCTTTGATAAGCTAAGGAAAAAGTTTTCTTTTCAACCGGTGTCGAATATTCAATGTCATAATTGGTTCCGAACGAGGCGTGATATTTCTAGAAATATTACTAAAAAGAGTAGTTTGAGATCTATTTATAAAAAGAAGAGTTCTATCTGTAGGTTGTATTCCAACACCAAAAGTAAGTGTTCGAAAATGGTCTCTTTTATCTTTTACCGTAAAAACAAAATTAGAAGTAACATCAGCTTTCAATAATAGTTGTTCAATAGGATTAACTACTAAATTAAAACTCATCCGAGCAATGTTTGTTAATCGATTGCCGGGTAAAGCAAAACGAATTGGAATCCATTCTACAAATCTCTGCTCCACAAAGTTTTTTGGAAAATCAAAATTAAATTGAGGCCCATAATTAGTTAAAATTTGAGTAAAATCATCATAATAAATTTCATTAGAATAAGCGTAATTAAAATGAATTTTAATATCCGATTTAGAAAAGTGCGTATTAAAACCAGATCGAAAATAATTGCCCAAAGGAAAATTATGGCCAATTATTGTTGTATTTTTATTTAGCTTCAAAAAAATATTTTGAGATCTTTGATAACCTGAATTGGTAGAATAATTCCATTTTGAGTTTTTAGCATTTTTAAATTTTACTAAAAAAGTATAGCTATCAGGCTTAAATAATGACCTCGGATCAAATGGTTTTTCAAAACCGAAATCAAAATAATAAACCTCTTTAATGGAAACTATTCTTTTTGTTATTAGGGGAGTTGGTTTGATTTCTTTTAATTGATAACGAAGAGTAGAATCATTATTCTTTTCTAAAAAAGAATCAAATAATATGTGTTGTTCAATTTCAAAAATCTCAAAATTCAAATCCATCCGAAGAAAGGTAAGGCTATCTTGAGCTGAAATTTGTAAAGAAAAAATTATAAATAAGAGAGTATGCGTTAATTTCATTTTTTGTTAATATATTTTTCGTTAGCTTCATTTTGATTCTAAATGAAGTCATTTAAAATCCTTCTGATCTATGCTTAAAATACTAAATCCAAGCTAAGCTGAATATGTTGTATAAAAAACATGAAGAGCCTTAAAGTTAAACACTAAATATGAAAACTCTATAATTTTTCACTTAGGAATTTTGAACATGACTTTAATTTTAGTTGCTTTTTTGAGGAATATCATAACGTAAAAACTAATGTCCTGATCTCCACAAACCATTTTTCTTGACCCTCAGAAAAAGTCAACTTCACATTTCCCTTTATAATACTTTGTCTTACCGATAACAATATATCTACAACTAGACCAAGTGTCAAAAAAATAGTTTTCCTACCATTTATTATGACATCCATTTTGACGTAAATACATCTTCCTAAAAAAACATGCACCGAAAAACACATTAAAAAAAACCTTTTTATAAAATAATGATGATTTTAATTTAAATTATTATATTTTTATATGTGAAAAAATTATCTTCGCAATACTCTTATACCCTACTTCTCTACTCCTTACTTTCCTTAATTCAATATCTACAACATGAGTAAATCAAAAAAGCAAAGTATTTTGATTAAATCAAAGGGTGCCCTCGAGAGAAAAATAAATACCTCCACTCGAAAAATTGGAAATTCATTCTTTAAATCCCTAAAAGGTTTTTTTGAAAAACAAGAAAATGAAGATTCTAAAACTCAATCCAATAATTTAGATACTCTTATTAAATCATACGAAAGACAAAATGCTGCCATCGCCGCTGCTAGTGCTGCTATTCCTGGACCAATGGGGTTTTCGACAATGACTTCAGAGGTGGGGATGGTAATGCAAAATCAAGTACAAATGATTTATGATATTGGTTGTTCTTTAGGGAAAAATGACTTTATCAATAAAGATGTTTTGTTAGAGATTCCACTTCATGCTTTTGGAATGGAAAGCGATTTTGTAAAAAACCCAAAAACTATTAATGGAAAATTGATTGAATCAAAACAAAAAGAGATTAAAGAAAAATCACAACGACTTGCAAAAGTATTGTTAGAAAATACTTTAAAAAAATCAGCAGTTCGCTCTATGCCAATTATCGGCTCAGCGATCATGAGTTATTATGCAAAAAAAGATACTAGAAAGATTAGCGAAACGGCTATAGAGTTTTTCTCCCCGCAAGTAGATAAAAATAACTTAAAGAAGTAGACCTCAATCATTTAATCAAAGTAGTTCTAAATGGAATCGGAAACTCTATCAATCGGCCTGAAGTCCAATTGAATTTTCCAGATTATTTTCCAGAAAAAATTATTTGCGAATCTCGACAGATGGAACAACTTTTTCAAAATCTGATCGAAAATGCTATTAAATTTAATCGGTCAGAAATCAAAATAGTTTCTATCAATTTTGAAGAAAATTCTGATTTTTGGATTTTCCATATTAAAGATAATGGAATTGGTATGCCTCAAGAAAACTTAAACCAAATCTTTGAAATGTTTAAACGATTACACTCCATGGAAGAATTCCCTGGAACTGGAATTGGATTGAGTACATGTAAAAGAATTGTTGAAAATCATCAAGGTAAGATCCAGGTTGCCTCTGAATTAAATAAAGGTACTACTTTTACATTTTCTATTTCTAAACATCTTCAACCAAATAATGATTCTAAAAAACAGACTGTTATTTTAGAAGAAGTCGAAAATTAAGTTTGATAATTCGATTTGGATTACCTTTCACAATTCTAATATTAATAACTCAATAATTTTTCCATTCCTAAGAGCCACTTATTTTTTCTATTGAAAAAAAAGAACTAAATTTCCACTAAAAACATACATGAGCGATAGTCAAGAAAATAAAAAAAATGAGATGCTAGAAGATTGGGTAAACCAATATGCTGATCAAATATTTTCGTGGGCATATCATAAAACCTTCTCTAAAGAAACAGCAGAAGATTTAGTTCAAGAAACCTTCCTAGCTGCCACTAAATCATTTGAAAAATGTCAAAATAAAAACCAACCGAAATCTTGGTTATTTTCTATTTTGAATAATAAAATTATTGACTATTATCGAAAAGCAACCAAGTCAATTGAAGAGGCACAATCCAAATTAGAAAAAGATCGTACTGCTCATATCGAGAATATGTACAACCCACACAACAACTGGACTAGTGATGCAAGAAACATATTTGCATCCGCAGAGGAACACCTTTTGGACAATCCTGATTTTAATAAATTACTTGAAAATTGTCTAGAAAATTTGCCCACTAAATGGAAGACAGCTGTTCTCTCAAAATATATTTTAGAAAAAAATGGTAAAGAGATTTGTCAGGAATTGAATATCTCACCGTCTAATTATTGGCAAGTCATTCGTCGAGCTAAATTAGCTTTAAAAGTATGCATTGAAAAACATTGGAAATGATGATAAAATTAATGAATTTAATGATGCTCTCTTGTAAAAGAGTAGCCGAATTGGTGGAAAAAAAATCATCAATGAAATTATCCGTTATGGAAAAAATTCAATTAAAACTTCACATTGTATTTTGTGCAGCTTGTAATACTTATGAAAAGCAATCAAAATTTATCGACACACATTTTTCCAATTGGGCAAAAACCAAAAAAGAAAAAAATAATGTAAAACTTTCTAAGGAAGCAAAGTCCAAAATTTTAGAAAAAATAAAAAAAACTTAAAAACTTTATTTTTTTTGTCAGGAATGAATAGTTGCCCCGTCTATTGAAGTATTAGTAATCATTTTTCTAAAAAAATCTAATACAATGGATAATCAAACTTTAAGATTTTCGCAAGACTTTGACAAATCAAATAGTTTTTTACCTCAAAATTTTCATGGCCTCTCATTGGAAAAATATAATCACCTTTCTTTAAAAAAAGGAGATACTATTTTCTTACCAGAACAAGATTCTAATAAAATTTACCTTATCCTTAAAGGCAGAGTAAAACTAGGAACCTACTTAGATTCAGGAAGAAAAGTTACCAATTCATTCCTTAATCAAGGGGATGTTTTTGGGGAGCTTTCACTAATTGGTATAGATAAACATAGATATTTTGCTTTTGCCTCTAAAGAGACAACACTCTGTGTTATTCCTAAAGATGAGGTGAGAGAAATTATGAATACCAATAATAATTTAAGTTATTTTTTAATGAAAAAAATAGCTATTAAATTAACTCGAAAAGAAAAGCAACTTGAGTCTTTAACCTTTAAAAGTTCAAGAACACGTATCATTGAATTCATTATTGATCTAGCTAAAAATACAGGGATACAAGTTGGGTATGAACGAATGATTAAAGATATGATGACTCATCAAGAAATTGCAGATATGACGGCGACCTCCCGACAAACGGTAACAACAACGCTGAATGAATTACGCAGCGACAACTTACTTATTTTTAATCGAAAACGAATATTAATTAGAGATATGAAAAATCTTGCGGCGGCTATTTAATACTCTGTAGCAAAAGATTATTTAAGAATGCTGCTTTGCGAAACCAGAGGGAGGAAAAAGGGAGAGCATGGATTCGTAAAGCTTTAAGAACTTCTGCTCTCTCTTTTGCCCATTCACAAAGTTCTCAAAGCAAATTCATTTATTCATTAACTTTTGTTACAGAGTATTTACTGAAGTTACGCAGGAGTGATTTAATAAAATAGGAGCTTCGCTATGCACCGCAAATTTTCATCGTAGGATTTCTTTTCTACCAAGGGAATGGCGCTATGCGCCGAAAAAAAGAAGTTTATTCGATGGTCCATAGCGACTTTTCCGTTGGTAGATAACCTAGTTGCGAAAGTATATTGAGGATTGAACGCAAAGGGGTAAAGACACAGAATGAGCCGAATATCGTATAGCGGGTGAAAAGTATTTTAAATAAGAAAGTTAAACATCATTATTAAAAAATGATGTTGAGCTGTTTTTATAACAAAATATAAACGGGAATAAAAATATTAAGTAATTGTTTATATAATGCTTAAATTAGTTGATTGAAACATTTAGTCATTCAAAACAAGCAATAAAGCATGCATGAAGAAAGAATTATAAGAGATGAAGCAACTTATTTTTGTAACCGCTATTTAAATTTTTCAACTGATACTCAAGCCGTTGTACAATTTAAATTAGTGAAGGAAAGATTAAAAGATTTTTATTCGCCTGAATTCAAAGCCATTTTTTTAGATCAGGTTGAAAGCCACGTTAATGAAAAATTTGTACAACATAAAAACACTAAACATAGTGGAGATTCGGATCCCAGTTGCATACATGATAAATATTTTGAAAAGATCTTGTTTTATACCAATCAAGAATTAAATATATTGCCTGCATTAGCTAGACAAAATTTTTCAAGCAAGTCAAATATTATTAGAGATCAAGTATTTATAAGTTATAGTCCTTCTGACCAACAATTTTTAGAAGAAATAAAAACACATTTTAAACCATTTGAAAATCAGATTAATTTTTGGGATAATAACAAAATACTCCCAGGACAAAATTGGAAAGAGGAAACTCAATTAGCAATCAGTAAAACTAAAGTTATCATCTTACTATTGAGTGCAGATTTTTTAGCTTCCGATTCTATTATCTCCAATGAACTACCTTCATTATTAAAAGCTGCTGAACATGATGGTGCTGTAATTTTATCTGTTATTTTAAGACCATGTCTTTACGAAATAGTTGATGAGTTAAATCAATATCAAACTATGAATCCTGCAAACATTCCTGTTTTAAGCATGGATGTGATTCAAAGAGAAGAATTATATGTTAATCTTGTAAGGCAAACCAAAAGAATTCTTACAGAATAGTAGAAATAAAAAAAAACGAACCATTCCCACATAAAAGATTGATTACCAACCATTTATCAGACTTCCAAATGTCCTGATTTATATACCTGAACTTTTCTTTTTCCGAATTTATAAATCAGAACGTCCTAATTAATAAATCGGGACGCAATTCCTACCCCATCTCCACATATTTGTAATCGTAAGCAAAAACAATACTCCTAATTCAATTTTATTGCTGCTTACTTTTTACTACACCTCTTTACTTCACCTTATTAAAAACACAAATAATTATGATTAGCCAAATGTTTGAATCAGTCTCAACTGTAAAAAAGAATGACCTTATTGATTTTAATAATCCTCAAAAAGAAATGAAGATAATTGGTACCTCTCTTTGCAGAACAGGAACTTATACATTAAAGTTAGCACTTGAGCTTCTTGGAATTGGCCCTTGTTATCATATGTACGAATTACATAAAAGACCAAATGATCTACCGCTATTTGAACAAGCTTATGAGACAGGAACCTGTGATTGGAATAAATTATATAAAGATTTTTCTGCAGCAGTAGACTACCCCTCAGGTTTCTTTTGGGAGACACTTTATAAAGAATATCCGAATGCTAAATTTATTCATATAGACCGAGATCCCGAGGCTTGGTATAATAGTATCAGTTCTACTATTTTCCCTTCTATTTTTCAAGCCATTGCATCCAAAGATGCTTTCGCAAGAGATAGAAATCTATTGTTGGAAAAAATGTTATTGGAAGATTTTTTTGAAGGACGATATGATGATAAAGCATTTGTAATCAAAAAATATTTGGAGCATAGAGAGCAGGTAAAAGCAACCATTCCAGAATCCCAATTACTTTTTCATCAATTAAAAAATGGATGGGAACCTGTATGTGATTTTTTAGGCTTACAAGTTCCTGAGCAAGAATTTCCAAGAAAAAACAACTCAGCAATGTTTTGGCAAATCCCTGCCAATACTGGCAGATTAGTCGCTTAACCATTTTTTTAAATCAAAATCAAAATAGCAATCAAAAACTAATACGGGGAAAAACTCCTTACACGATTTTTGATTTTGATTGCCATTTTGATTTTGATTAAAACTCTGATTGTGAATATTTTTTTCGGAAAATTCAAAATAAAAAAAACATGTGGAATCAATTGTCTTCTCAGCAAATCCAAGAAAGGATTTCTAATGCCCTACAACAAAATCGCGATTATAATAATCGACCGATAATGGGTGCTCCCGTATCGAAAGTAAATCATGTTTTACAAGATCTATTTACCAATATAAATGAGAATACTCCCTTTATGCAAGCATGGTATGATAACTCCAATCATATTGGTTGCCATACTTTTGGGAAATCCAATAAATATTTTTCTGGAACACAAGAGCTAGAAAAAGAAGTCATCGACATCTGTGCAAAAGACATCTTTAAAGGAAAAGAAGATTTCGATGGGTATGTCACTTCGGGTGCAACAGAATCTATTATTATGGCGGTCTGGGCATATCGAAACTTTTTTATGAGAGAACATGGTGCTTCTCAAAATGAAATAACGATCCTATGCTCATCAGATAGTCACTATGCAGCAAGCAAGGCAGCCGACTTATTATCAATTGATATTGGTGTTGTTCCAGTCGATCCAAATAGTAGAATGCTTGATCCAAATACATTGGAAGAATATATAGATGACTTGGCAATAAATGGTAAATCTTGCTTTATCGTAATCAGCAATATGATGACGACTTTTTTTGGAACAACAGATGATGTAAATCTGTATGCAGATATTTTTCAGAAAAAATCATTGAAATATAAAATACATATTGATGCCGCATTTGGAGGATTTTATTTTCCATTTAGCAATCCTGATTCTGATATTCATTTTCAAAATAAGAATGTTTCCTCTATCACATTAGACCCACATAAGTTTTTGCAAGCTCCTCTCGGAACAGGTTTATTTATCGCTAGAAAAAATATCGTTCAACATGTGACCAATAAAAATTCTACTTATATAAAAGGGTTGGATTCCACTTTTTCTGGAAGCAGATCAGGATTTATGGCATTAGCTGTTTGGGCAATTCTTAGGTCTTATGGTTCAAAGGGTTGGAGATCGCATGTACAAGAGAGAATGGAATTAGCAGACTGGTATGAGCAGGAACTTCAAGAAAAAGAGATTCCATATTTTAGAGCTTCTTGTAGTAATATTTTTACAATTAAATCTGACTTTTTAACAAAAGAAATAGCTAACCAATTTGGCCTTATTCCAGATGATTTTAATCATCCTCATTGGTATAAAATAATATTGATGCCTCATGTCACAAGGAGCGACTTCTTCAACTGAATAGTAAAATGAATTCGTTTGTCTTTTGAGTCTTGTACATAAAACAATCTATTTACAAAATATATAAAACTTGAATTATCAGCATTCGTTTTTTATAAAAATAAACGTACGTTTGAGCCACTTTTTCAAGGTGGAAAATCATACAGAAGATGATGTAGTAGTATTTTTATATGCTTTTTAAAATCCTTTTCAATGGTTATATTGAAAAGGGTTTTTTGTTTGAAAAGTATATATTACTTAGTACAAAAAGAAGATATCGACATTACGGTTAGATTATATATTTTTATTATCTTTGAAATGATAGTTTTAAATTGAATAGTTTTTTTTGTAAAAAACCGTATTCTTTTATACGAAAAAAACAAATATGTCTTCACCTATTTATTTTTATAATATGAAGCTGATTGTAAATAAATTTAAATTTATAAGTAACTCATTTACAGGGATTTACGAGGCGGTTAGGTTTAATTATAATGATTAAAATATTAGAGATATATTCGTACCTGGTACGAATATTTACAAGTTATGAGCAATTAGTCAGGGTGAGCATAGAAAAAGGCAAACCCGCAACTACACATATCGCGCATAAAGTGCAATTCTGGCTAGACGCAGCGAACTGCATTTATGCCAAGTCGATATGTGTAATTTTTAGGGCTAACGCTCAAAGAGAACAGCACATAACAATGCATATACGCTCATTCCTCCCAAAAGGTCGGAACGACGCATATGCGGGAACGTTGTGCCTCATTAGAAAAAAGAAAAACACGAAACACGAAAAAAATAAATGGATTCATTAACACAAGGTTTATTAGGAGCGACAACTTTTGCAATCGTAAAAGATAAAGAAATAGGAAAAAAGTCCTTGCTGATTGGAGCAATTGCGGGAACGATTCCAGATTTAGATGTATTTCTTTCGCCATTCTTCAATGAAATCGAATTTTTAACGGTTCATAGAAGTGTATCTCATTCAATTGGATTGGCGATTTTATTAAGTTTAGTTCTCGGTGAATTATTCCATAGAATTTATAAGCAGAAACAATCAAGGACAAGTTGGAATTTAGCTTTCTTTTTGGCGATAATGACCCATTCGCTTTTAGATTGGTGTACGACTTATGGAACAAAACTACTAAGTCCATTTAATGAGCATTTGTTTTCGACAAATAATATTCATGTATTTGAGCCAGCATATACATTGATTTTACTGATTGGGGTGATTCTTCTATTATTCAAGAATCAATCAAAAGAAAAAAGGCAAAAAATTCTCAATAAGACTTTGATGATTTCGACAGCATTTATTTTTTGGACATTCGTTTCAAAGGGAATTGCAAATAAGAAATTCGTTGC